>JAKOGI010002973.1:25000-74477 GCA_029747015.1 Carnegiea gigantea | reverse complement strand
TATATATGTATTTATATATCCTAAACAATGGCTATTGTTTCAAAAACATTTTCCTAATTGTACAAAATATTACCCATGGCATAATTCTTGGTTCTCCATTTTTATCCTAAATTTGTCCATTTTCAGTTAATGAATTTGGTGTTCATACCGAGATTCTTGACAAACAAATCTCTTTGAATTTTCTTTTTGCTACCAAGTAACGTGACGTTTTGCTTTTACAAAATTCTTCAATTTACAGACAAGTCAATCTTTTACAATTAAAACAATATCAAATTTCCTATTTAAAGGGCGAAATCTCTTACAAACAAATTGAGGAACAACTTCAAAACCCTTCTACTCAACAAAAAATACTTGATCTTGAGCAAACTTTCAAAGAAAAATATGTTCTGACCTTCCTAATGCTTTTGGGAAAGGAAAAAACATATTATTTCTCTTCCTTATGAAAAAGGTTTTAATAAACGAAACGTTCCTACTAAGGCTAGGCCTGCTCAAATGAATTCTAATCCCCTTGCCTATTGCGAAAATAAGATTCAGAACCTTCTTGGCAAAAAGCTTATCCAACCTTCAAAGTTCCCTTGGAGTTGTGCTGCTTTCTATGTTAATAACGCTGCTGAAAAGGAACGAGGAGTTTCTAGGCTTGTTATTAACTATAAACCTTTGAATAAAGTTTTACAATGGATTCGTTATCCTATTCCAAACAAAAGAGACCTTTTAAATTGCTTATCTAATGCCAAAATATTTTCAAATTTTGATATGAAGCCAGGATTCTGGCAAATTCACATTACAGAATCTGATCGTTACGAAACAGTGTAGTGACAGTACCATTTGGATAGTACGAGTGGAATGTAATGCCCTTTGGACTGAAAAATGCTCCTTCTAAATTTCAAAATATAATGAATGATATTTTCACCCCTTTCACTTCCTTCATCATTGTTTACATTGATGATGTGTTAATTTCTCCAAAACTATTGACTAACATTTTAAACATTTACAAATTTTTCTGAGCACTACTGAAAGAAATGGCTTGGCCGTTTCTGCTGTAAAAATGGTTCTGTTCAAATCATAAATCCAATTTTTTGGTCATGACATCTTTCAAGGAACTATCAAATCTATTTTAAGATCACTTGCCTTTGCTAGCAAGTTTCCAGACATTATTAAAGACAAAAATCAATTACAAAAATTTCTTGGCTGTCTAAACTATATTTTAATTTTTTCCTTATCTTCGAAAATTGTGTGCTCCTCTGTATAGAAGACTTAGGAAAAACCCTAAACCCTGGCCTGATATACACACTGATATTGTTAGACAATTCGAACAAAAGGTCGAGTCTTTACCATGTCTAGGTGTTCCCCTCTGGTATCAGTGCCATTTATGTGACTATTTGTGCAGGATATTTGGTAGGTGTTGGTCAGCCGTTGATCAGCTGTAAATCTGTTGATCAGCCGTGTAAGGTGGTCCCGATAAGTGGTCCCGTCTTTAATCTGCATTGCGGGAGTAGACTTTTATCATTCAGAGCATATGCACAAAAGATGGCAATTGCTAGTAAGTTCAGCAAGTTGTTGTCTTTTAAGATAGATTGTCCTAATAGTGATATAGCCAATAGTAATGAGTTTAGGACTAATGACCTTATTAAGGCCCCTTCTCCTGACAATTTTCACAAATGGGATATTCCCAAAATCAATATTGACACTATTTACGAAATCAGTACATTTAGTTTTCAAACTGCATTTTCGATCAAAACTCATGAAGAGATCGTGAGTTTACAAAATGATCTACAAACTATCCCTTTGGCCAGACCAGAAGCAATTCAAATACATTTAAAGGACAAATTCCATTTTATGCATATTGGACTTGTTCAGGTTGCTGTTAAACCGTTTATCAGAAAAGGTATTAACACACCTATTTACATGGCTTTAAGAGACAAAAGGTTAAAGAAATACAAATCGTCTCTATTAGCCATGATCAATATTAATATACATAACAGACCAATTTTCTTCAGTTGCTATCCAAACTTTTGTGTTGATCTGACATATCCTATGACACCCGAAGCCTTAAAGCTTGATGTTCATATTCAACGTGACGAGTTTCATGATTTCAAAAACTTTGCAATTATGTACAGAGCTTATTTCAGACTTATGTCTACAAATCTTAATACAAAATTTTTGAATCCCTTACCTTCAAATTCAAAAGAAAAAGTTTTACTTCAAATTGAAGATGACAAACCTCAAGTTTTTACTCCAAAACATCTCAAATGGGATGAGATTACAATTCCAGAAGCGATTGAGCTTGAAGAAGCTCAGCCTGCTTCTGTTGACAAAGTGAGACAAATGAACGATATTGACCAAATCATAGAAGAACTTGATGGTCGAGTTCTCTTATGATTCCGCTCATTTTGTGAACCTACAAATCTTCCAGGAACTTCTACTAGTAGGAAATCATTTTTCGATTTCCACCCAGAAAGAAGTATCCCTCTAGAAGAACCACAAAAGTAGCGATTCAGGTCACCCACACCAGAACCAGTTCCTATAGATCCTCCATCTCCTTCTTCTTCAGGTATAGGATATGGATGCAATGTTCTTGCACAAAATCCTCTACAAATGATAAATTACCCCGTGCGCCTCTTTTTTTCTACCTTCGTGACCATGAACTTTACTATACCTCATTCTATGGACTAAGGTATAATGAAAGTGCTATCTTTATTGACTATCAGGAGTGGCATACTTTTGCAGACATTTCATTTTATCAATATCTAAAAATTATCAAAGCCTACCAGGCCCTTGTACAAGATGTTAACAATCATCCAGTACTTGTCATTATGCCCACTGGGTATATTCAATCTTTTAAATGGTTCCACAAATAATTCGAATACTGGATTGTGTTTGAACCCCACATCTTCCAGTTTGTCCCAAAAATTTTCCCTATTATTCATTTCTGCCCTGTTGATCAAAGTAACACCCAGGTCTTAATCCCTTTAAGGCACCCCATTGATATTAACGCCTCTTTCCTAGTTCATACAAAGTATGGGTTACGTTGCAAGTATCTTCAGGATGATGGAGCTCAGTTCTGCTACTAAAGTCTGCTACAAAGCTCCAGACATCTAATACAAAGAAAGAGGTCAATTCTCAAATAGAAACTTTGACGAAAGATCTATCTATGGTTGGAACATTAGCAGCAAATCAGAATATGAAGTGCTATCTACCATAGAAGATATGGGAGTAGCAGCTGCCGCCTTCAAAGTCAATGAGTACTCCAATAGAGATGCGGCTACCATAATTGTCCTTGGTTTCTCTCGACAATTAAAGAATTGGTGGGATAATTATCTCACCTATGATGAAAGGGTAGCTATTCTCCAGCACACAAAAAATGAATTGGATGCACAAGGTAACCGCATACAAGATGCCGTTAAAACCCTTGTTCATACCATAACCTTACATTTCATTGGCAATCCTCAAGAAGGTCAAGCCGCCTCGAAATCCATCCTTATCAATCTTCGATGCCTTACTCTCTCAGATTACAGATGGTACAAAGATGTATTCTTTACCAATGTATTAAAGAGAGAAGATGGTAATCAAAACTTTTGAAAAGAAAGATTTATTGTAGGCCTACCAAAGTTGTTTGGAGAAAGGATTCTCTCAAAGCTTAGCCAACTTTGTGGAACTGATGATATTCCTTTCCACACTCTTACATTTGGAATGATCTTTGGAGTTGCCAAAAGCGAAGGACTCATCCTTTATAATGAACTTGTTGCTTTTGAGAGTACACAACCACAACAGGGGGTGAATTGTGGTGTCCGATTTTCGCAATATGCTGGCAAACAGTCTTAGGCCCTGTTCGCGCAGACTGTTTCTGATATATGCAGAACCAAAAATCTAACAAAATTGAATGCGGAAATAATGGACACAGGATTTTTACGTGGAAAACACCTCTAGCCCAACTGAGGTGAAAAACCATGACCTACCTCGTATAGGATTTACACACTTCACTAAACGGGCTAATCACGTTATAATAGTAACACACCTTGTTATAAATTGCCACCTACATAATCGTCTTCCCTAAGACAGGTTACCCCACGTCCAAAATCCCCTTGATTTGGACACACACTCAACTCACTTTTGTGAAAGAAGAATATAAAGAAAAACACCCTATTACAATGCTTCTTAACTAAGCTAATATAGGGTACAATAAAGTCCTAGTATGCCAACTTTGAAAGCTCAAATAACTCACTTACTAGACACGGTTTTCTTTTGAAACTTTTAAGCTCATGAACACTGAATTTTTTTGCCTTTGAAAACCGATGCTTCTGAGTTGTAAGAAGCGACTTTATATAGTGCTTGGTAAAAACAATTTCTCAAATTTTTGGAAACCAAAATTTCTAAAGGAGATAGAGTCCTTTAACCGCAAGGGTGAGGTAACATGAGCTGGTAAGAATTCCTTAATTGCTTAAGGCGGTGATTCTTCAGCAACACGGTTTCATCCTTTAGCCCATGATTTTCTCAACAACCTTATCCACTTGCCAAAAGTTGAAGATTCCTTTTATTCAAAAAGATTTTGCAAATCCCCTTAGATTTTGATAACCGTTTTAGGGTAAGGGGTAAGATACTACATAAAAAATCTTGCTTCCAAATCTTGGAGAAACTGTCCAAAATCAGAGGGAGAAAAATCGTGTGAAATCATTTTTTCGCAGCTTAATTTGGAAACACCCTGACCACTCTGTTTCCAGGATTGTTTTGAAAGGTGATCCGAAATATTTTCCAAAAAGCAAAACCGTTTCAAGTAAGTGGTAAATTAAGACTTTCTAATTGGCATATTAATAAGAGTCTAAAAATATAAAATCTAAATCAAATCAAGACATCTTGTTGTAACGACCAGTCATCTTGTAGAGAGACGAATTTACTGCTTCAAACACTTCACAGACCCTGTTTCTCACGACTGCACTTATATCGCTGACTTGAGTACCTGTTCTTAGTCAACCATTAGTCAAGCAAGTTTAAGACATTGAGAACAGCAGTAAGAACCAGTTTGGAGAGCCTGTTTGGAACAACAACAACACTTGAATTTGTTATCATCAAAATCTTATACATCATAACAATTTTCCCCTTTTTGATGATGACAAACCAAGTGACCATATTGACTTTCAAGGACAAATGAAGTGTTAGTGCCAATCATTCATAGAACCGACAATTCACATGAAGCAGCTAGTATCGAAAAATTGTAAATTGTAAGAGAATCAACGCGTCCATGGCAAAACTAAAACAATATTGGTCATCTTATCTTCCCCCTTTTGGCATCATTAAAAAGGAAGGGCAAACAGTCAAACAGAGAGTGTTTGCTATCACCACCACTTGGGTAATGAAGGAAAGTCAACATGCGATACACTCAAGTGTTTTGATACGGTAATGAGATTGGCCATCCTAGTCACACACAAGCAATTCTCAACAAAAAGCAAGTAAGGCAAAGCCAATCAAAACAAGATAACCTATTATTCGCCAAAAGAGTGCAACATAGAGTGCGAATCCAGAGACAGCAAAAGGGAGAAAACCAAGAGAAGAGACAAATGAGGCCACAACAGAACAACCTACAAGAACAGCCTACGAGGGATGATCATGGAGCAGGAGGGGAGAATTTTGCTGAGAGGGAAGAGAGAAGAGCGAGGATATCTTCATGGCGTTTTGCATTGAGAGCCTTTTCCTCGTCCAGGGCAGCCTCCACTGCAGTAAGTTTAGCATTCAGGCGGGAGTTTTCCTCCAGAGCAGCCTCAACTTTGACTGAGGAACTGCCAGAAACAGGAGGACGAGGTGTTTTGATCCCCTGTTCAGAGGCATATCCCTCAACCAAGGTATATCCACACCCTATAAGGGTGTTACTCCTGATCTCATCAATGAACTGAGCTCCCACCTTCTTCTCCAGTGTCACCCCAAAGCGCTCAAAAACACTAGTCAGGAAGAGACCATACCCAAGGTCATGTTCCCTGGAGGTGTTTGCAATTCTTGCAATATATCGAACCATGATAGCAGGAAGGTTGATTTGCTCTTCCCTGTCCATCAGATCCATAAGACACTGATCCATGGCATTGGCAAGATTTCGACCCTGGCCCCTGGGGATGACATTTTTGATAATAAACCAAAATATCAACTGATGAAGAGATGTCATGTCCCCTTTCTTCACTGACTGGGGTGTTTGCAGGCTTGGTTGCTGGCTGAATTTCTGGGAAAGCTCCAGCAGCCGGGCTGTCCCAGGAACAGTCTTATCTTCCCTCACATATACATCAAAGCCCGTGGAGGGAATCCCCAAAATTTCCCCTAATATCTTCGCATCAAAGCGGAGCTGCTTCCCATTAACAGTACTTGTCACCACTCCTTCGGTGAGAGTGCAGTTGGCGTGAAACTGTGCCAACTCATGGACAGAACACCCCAGCTGGGTGTTTGTAAACAGTTCAAACCACCCCTGTGCATGCAGCTTGTGCAGAAACACCCCAAGACCCTGTTCCTCAAAATACTTGACCTTGATGATTTTGCCCCTGACTACCCGTCTCTGAAGCAGTTGGGTCAGTTTGGCTGAAATTACAGACGAGGTTGACTTCTTGGCTCTCTTAGGCTGGGGCTCAGTAGGGGTGTCTTGTGTGGAGGCGTGTTTGAGAGAGGCTTTTCGCTTGGGGGTTTTTGTGGGTGATGATTTGGAGGGTACAATGGAGGCTGGTTTGGGTGCAGGCAGAGGCTTGTCCTCTGAGGACTCTGAGAACACGGGAGTGCCCTATTTGAAGGAGGTGTTCTCAGTGTCACTATCAGAGGAAGGCTCAGAAGAGGAATCAATTTCCTCAACAACAGGAGAAGGCTATTTGGCAAGACGAGACGTGGATTGAAAAGCAATTCGGGCTGATTTTCTGGTTGGCCTGGTAGTGGGTTTGGCCGGAGAGAAAATTTGTGGTTTTGGTTTGACAGAGGTTTCAGTCTTTGCGGGTTCTTCAGTTTGGCCGCTTTTAGACCTTGATGGTGGTCTTGCTCTTGCCATTCTAGTGTGCCTAGCCACAATTTTATACCTTTTGCGTTTCTCACCGGTTTGTGGTACCGGTGTGGCTTGTTCAGTCTCGACAGAAGACTCCTCCAGTTGACCACTACTTCCCCCTTCTTCTTTTGACAAATCTTCTCCTAGGTCATCCCTAAAAATCTCAGACCCTGTTTCAGCCCCTGTTTCCTGCTCTGGGAACAGCCCGAAAGAATTGATGTCATCCAGGCCATGTTCAAACAAAAAGAGTTCATCTGTAGCCCCAATTTCTCTACCAGATGCCCTAAAAGGTTCTTGGGGTTCTCCAGACTTCTGACATACACTCGATTTACCAAACAGAACTAAATCCCACCCAAATTTATAGGGAATGTCTTCCAATTTTAGACCTACTGTTATGAGGTCTATGCTTTTCAGAAATCCAAAAGGTTTGTAAAGAATGGGGCGAGATGGTTCAGCAGATTTACCTTCCATGAAAGCCGCCAGAAATTGCGTGGGAGCAAACAGGGCTGTGGCTGTTTGCAAAGCTGTGCTTGGCGACTGGTTGCCCTGGGTCAAAGACACGGAACTCGTGGTGCTGATGGGGGATGCCATTTTTCAGAGGGAGGAGAGAGATTAGGGTTTCTCGAACTGAATTTCAAAGCAAGAAGAATTATGGTGAAGGTGAGAGAATGAAGCAAGTTTGAAGAAAGCTTTAAAGAGGAGAGGCGTGCAAGATCTTTTAAAGATTTTGCCCGTTTTGCAACGGGCTTTATCATTAAATTCGGCCGCGCACGCCTCGGGAAGATGTGAAGCAAATCTCAGCTAGTTGCACACATTTGACAAACAGAGGCGTACCTGTTCCTGGTGCTTGTTCTTGAGGTTACTTGCTCGGTAACATAGGACAATAAGGGCAATCTCATTAGACCTCAACGAGTGTCAGCAGGTTGCAAACCTCACATATGCTAGACATAGCACAGAAATTGATGGCAAACAAAATATTGTAACATATTGAACCCGTAGCTTTTGAATATTGCCTACAGGGAGAGAGAACAAGATGGTCAAGTTGTTCTAATTAAACCTAGTTCGAGTTTATTCCTTTCAAATTGTTCTCTTCTTAGTGCTTTGGTGAATATATCAGCAATTTGATTTTCAGTGGCACAAAAATGCATTGAGATCACTCCTTTTTCAACATTGTCTCTTAAAAAATGATGACGAATGTCAATATGTTTTGTTCTTTTGTATTGACGTTGATTTTTGGCAATGTTAATTGCACTTGTATTGTCACAATAAATAGGAATGCATTCTATGTCAACACAAAAATCCTTGAGTTGTTGCCTTATCCATAATAACTGAGCACAACAGGATGCAGCTACCACGTATTCAGCTTCTGCTGTGGATAAGGCAACAGAGAGTTGTTTCTTGGTTGCTCAAGATACCAAACAAGGTCCAAGAAAGTGAGCCATACCTGAGGTGCTTTTTCTATCAACTAAGAAACCTGCATAATCTGCATCAGCATACCCAACAAGATCAAAGTTGCAACCTCTAGGATACCACAAGGCTAGATCAGGTGTATGTTTTAAATATCTTAAAATCCGTTTAACAGCCTTTAGATGAGTTTCTTTAGGGTTAGACTGAAAACGTGCACATAGACCAACACTGAAAACAATGTCAGGTCTACTAGCAGTTAGGTATAGGAGTGATCATATCATGCCCCTATAGGATTTCTCCTTAACTGAGGGACTACCATCATCCATTACCAACCTGGTTGAGGGAGAGATAGGAGTATTAATGGGCTTGGCCGACTCCATCCCAAAACGCTTAAGTAACTCCTTGACATACTTTTGTTGATGGATCATGGTGTCGTTTGAAGTTTGCTTGATTTACAAGCCTAAAAAGAAATTAAGCTCACCCATCATGCTCATTTCAAACTCACTCTTCATCATTTTTGAAAATTCGTTGCACAAATCATGATGAGTTGTACCAAATATGATGTCATCAACATATACTTGGACAATCAACAAATGTTCCCCCTTAGATTTTAGAAACAAGGTATTATCTACCTTGCCTCTTTTAAAATCATTTTCCAATAAGAAACTTGACAACCGCTCATACCAGGCTCTAGGAGCTTGTTTTAAACCATAAAGTGCTTTGTTAAGTTTGAAAACATGGTTAGGAAATTCATCACTTTCAAAACCGGGGGGTTGTTTGACATACACTTCTTCTTTAAGGTATCCATTTAAAAACGCACTTTTGACATTCATTTGATACAACTTGATCTCCATGTAGGCTGCAAAGGCTATCAAGATTCGAATGGCCTACATCCTTGCAACAGGTGCAAAGGTCTCTTCATAATCAATTTCCTCTTCTTGGTTGTAGCCTTGAACCACCAGCCGGGCCTTGTTCCTAGTGACTGTTCTGCACTCATCAAGCTTGTTACGGAATACCCACTTGGTCCCAATGATTGTTCTATCCTCTGGCCGTGGCACAAGGTGCCATACCTTGTTTCTTTCAAACTGATGGAGTTCTTCTTGCATAGCTGTGACCCAATCTGAATCTGTAAGAGCGTCATTAATATTCTTTGGCTCAATTTTTGAGAGAAAAGCATAGAAAGCACAGAAATTTTTGAGCCTAGATCTAGTTTGAACTCCTGCATTAATATCAGACAAAATTTGATCAAGAGGATGTGAACTTTGGTATTTTCCATGATCGTGGTGAAAGTGGGTTCACAGACACACTCTCCATCCTAGCTGGAATACTCGGTGAAACAGGTTCAGAACCTGTTCTCGAGCCTGTTTGGGAACTTGTTCCTGAATTTATCCCTGAAGGATTCGGCTGATGTTGTCCCGAATAGGGTTCCACCCTGTTTCCCCCTGTTTGGTTCACACCTTGCTTACCTTACTTAAGAACAGCTTCAGACCTTGATCCCTCAGTGGCTTCCTTACCTTGTTCATCTTGGAGCAGCAAGCCTTTTCTAACAAGACCTAGTTCAAGGTCTTCCTCCTGTGCATCATTCTCACTTAGAGAGTTAGTTTCATCAAAAAGCAGATGCACATTTTCCTCAACATACAAGGTTCTCTTATTAAACACTTTGTATGCCTTACTATGCGAGGAGTAACCAAGAAATATTGCTTCATCACTCCTTGGATCAAATTTCCCTAAGGCATCCTTTCCATTATTATGCACAAAACATTTACAACCAAAAACTCTCAAATGCAAAATATTGGGTTTTCTTCCTTTGAGGAGCTCATAAGGAGTTTTGTTAAGAAGAGGTCTAATCATGCATCTATTTATAATGTAACATGATGTGTTTAAGGCTTCAGCCCAAAAATTTCTAGGAAGACCACTAGCAACAAGCATTGTTCTAGTTATGTCCTCTGGATTACAATTTTTGCGTTCTACCACCCCGTTCTGTTGGGGTGTTCTTGGGGCTGAAAAATTATGATCAACACCATGCTCTTTACAATAGTCAATAAAGCTCGAATTTTTAAATTCTGTACCATGATCAGACCTTAGGCACACCCAAGAGTATCCTACCCTCTTTTCAGTCTTTTTAATGAAAGCAAGTAATTTTTCAAAAGTTTCATCTTTAGAAGCCAAAAACAAGGTCCAAGTGAAACGAGAGTAGTCATCCACTATCACAAGCACGTACCTCTTACCACCTCTACTCATGATCCTCATTGGACCACATAGATCCATATGTATCAATTCAAGAGGTCGAGTAGTGCTCACACACCTTTTAGATTTAAATGAATTTCTGACTTGTTTGCCTTTGGCACATGCATCACATACCTTGTCATCATTGAATTTGATGGAAGGTAAGCCAACCACTAAGTCTTTGGTTACAAGTTTGTTCAAAAGCGAGTAACTTGCATGACCTAGTCTTTTGTGCCAAAGCATAACATCATCATTTAAAGCACTCAAACAAGTCAAATTATTTTAGGGAAGAGTAGAAATACACACTTTATAAACATTTTTGTGTCGCTTCCCCCTCAACACAACATCTCCTGTGTTCATATTTACAACCAAGCAACATGTTGGAGAGAACACTACTAGGTTGTCTTTGTCACACAGTTGGGACACACTTAGCAAGTTGTGTTTTAATCCATCCACAAAATAAACATTGTCAATTGAATGGGAGAGTGACTCACCTATCTTACCTATACCGACAATTGTCCCGAATTTGCCGTTTCCAAATGCCACACTCCCTCCTTCTGAAGCTGTAAGTGAGAGAAAATTGGATTTTTCACCAGTCATATGCCTCGAACACCCACTGTCAACATACCATAACTGCTTGTTCCCTAGGTTGTTCCCTGCGCTGTTTGCTGGGTTGTTTGCTGGGTGGTTTTCTCTCACTTCAGCCTGCAAAACAGATCATAGGTTAGTTTTGGGAACCCAGATCCACTTGGGTCCCATTCCTTTAGATGTACAAATCTCATCTTTCCTAACCCATATTTGTTTTACATAAGCTGTGTTTCTTTTAATGGCATACTTTCTCGAGGGACAAGTATAACGATAATGACCCGTTTTACCACAGTGATAACATACAATGTTCTCAGATAATCCTACATATTTTCTATTCACTGGGTAGTTCATCTTAGGCATAAAACCTAGTCCTCTTCTATTTCAACTATGATGTGTGTTCAACCATTCAAGCGCCTTTGAGAACCTATTCCAGAGCTTGTTTGTGACAAGGTCTAATTCCATTTGTTTTATTTTCTCAAGCAAGTTTTTGTTTTCTTCCAGCAAAGATTCGACCTTTCCTTTTAAGTCAAGAGATTCCTTTTCCAGCTCACTCAGATTAATGGAACAAGTCTCTTCTTTCATGAGTAGAGTCTCTTTAAGCACATTAATGTTTTCATGCAAGGCAAGTGTCTCTTTGTCAACTTCAAGTTTTTCCAATTTAAGAGTTTCATTTTCAAGTTCTAGGTCATGAACATCCCTTTTAAATTCAGCACATATATCCATTATAGTGTACACTAATTCCTCGAGAGTTGATTTATTTAGACCACGTACCTTGTTCTTGAGTTGAGTCAGACTATCTGTTGATCCATCATCTGAATCAGTGTCGCTTCTTGCCATGAGTGCTACATCAGCTTCCTCGGCTTCAGACCTTTCCTCATCCTCGCTTGAATCACTCCAAGCCACGAGCATAGCTTTTGAGAATCGTTTCGCTGAGCTACTTACACCCTGTTCCCTCCCCTGTTTTCCAGGGTGTTCGGGTTCTTGTTCCTCCTTGTGTAGTGGGCAGTTTCTCACAATGTGGTCTAGCTTGCCACACTTGAAGCATCCAGAGAACTGTTCCCGAGAGGTGTTCCTGCCCTTACCGAAGTCCTTCCTTTTGCTGTTTTCTTTAACTTTCTTGAAGAACTTCTTAAATTTTTGAGTTATCATGGCAATCTCCTCCTCATCAGAATCAGAATCATCTTCTAAGGCCTTTAGAGCAAGACCTCGATCTCTCTTTGTCTCATCTTTCTGCTAGGAATTTTTTCTAAGTTCATACGTTTGGAGATTTCCAATCAGCTCATCTAGGGTGATCTTGTTCATATCCTTAGCTTCTTGGATGGCTGTTACTTTCGCTTCCCAAGAATGAGGTAAAATTCTTAGGATTTTCCTCACCAATTCTTCAGTGGTGAAGGATTTTCCCAGGGATTTCAACTCATTCGTTATGTGACTGAAGCGAGTGTACATGTCCATCACACTTTCACGATCACCCATCTCAAACAGCTCATATTTTCTCATAAGCAATTCAATCCGGGATTGCTTTACCTGATTGGTCCCTTCGTGAGCTATTTGCAAAGCATCCCAGATCTCCTTGGCCGACTCACATTCAGATATGCGAGTATATTCATCAGGACCTAGGCCGAAATATAGAAGTTTCTTGGCTTTGGCATTCTTCTCCATCATTTT
This sequence comes from Carnegiea gigantea, assembly GCA_029747015.1. NCBI lineage: Eukaryota > Viridiplantae > Streptophyta > Magnoliopsida > Caryophyllales > Cactaceae > Carnegiea > Carnegiea gigantea. The sequence continues at coordinate 61,591 of JAKOGI010002973.1, read as the reverse complement.
GTAATCTTCAGCATTGAATTCTTTAGGCTCCTTGGGGATTGACTTTCCATCTTCAATTGTTTTCTTAGGGATGAGTGGTCCATTCTTGATGAGCATCTACAACTCATAGTCCTCGGCTTGGATGTAGTTTTCCATCCTATTCTTCCACCAACCATAGTGTTGGCCATTGAAGTATGGTGGTCGAGTTATGGATTGACCTTCAAGCATGCCTTGTGGGGTACTCATCTTCAAGGATCTCTCAAGGTGTTAGCCTTTCAAAGGAGAACCTGCTCTGATACCACTTGTTGATTTAGAGAGTACACAACCACAAGAGGGGGGTGAATTGTGGTGTCCGATTTTCGCAAGTTGCTGGCAAATAGTCTTAGGCCCTGTTCGCACAGGTTGTTTCTGAGATAAGCAGAAGCGAAAATCCAACAAAATTAAATGCGGAAATAATGGACACAGGATTTTTACGTGGAAAACACCTCTAGCCCAACTGAGGTAAAAAACTACGACCTACCTCGTGTAGGATTTAAACACTTCACTAAACGGGCTAATCACGTTACAATAGTAACACACCTTGTTACAAATTGCAACCCACGTAACCGTCTTCCCTAAGACAGGTTACCCCACGTCCAAAATCCCCTTGATTTGGACACACACTCTACTCACTTTTGTGAAAGAAGAATATAAAGAAAAAACACCCTATTACAATGCTTCTCAACTAAGCTAATATAGGGTAAAATGAAGTCCTAGTATGCCAACTTTGAAAGCTCAAATAACTCACTCACTAGACACGGTTTTCTTTTGAAACTTTTAAGCTCATGAACAATGAATTTTTGCCTTTGAAAATCGATGCTTCTGAGTTGTAAGAAGCGACTTTATATAGTGCTTGGTAAAAACAATTTCTCAAATTTTTGGAAACCAAAATTTCTAAAGGAGATAGAGTCCTTTAACCGCAAGGGGTGAGGTAACATGAGCTGGTAAGAATTCCTTAATTGCTTAAGGCGGTGATTCTTCAGCAACACGGTTTCATCCTTTAGCCCATGATTTTCTCAACAACCTTATCCACTTGCCAAAAGTTGAAGATTCTTTTTATTCAAAAAGATTTTGCAAATCCCCTTAGATTTTGATAACCGTTTTAGGGTAAGGGGTAAGATACTACATAAAAAATCTTGCTTGCAAATCTTGGAGAAGCTGCCCAAAATCAGAGAGAGAAAAATCGTGTGAAATCATTTTTTCGCAGCTTAATCTGGAAACACCCTGACTACCCTGTTTCCAGGATTGTTTTGAAAGGTGATCCGAAATATTTTTCAAAAAGCAAAACCGTTTCAAGTAAGTGATAAATTAAGACTTTCTAATTGGCATATTAACAAGAGTCTAAAAATATAAAATCTAAATCAAATCAAGACATCTTATTGTAACGACCAGTCATCTTATAGAGAGACGAATTTGCTGCTTCAAACACTTCACAGGCCCTGTTCCTCACGGCTGCACTTATATCGCTGACTTGAGTACCTGTTCTTAGTCAACCATTAGTCAAGCAAGTTTAAGATATTGAGAACAGTAGTAAGAACCAGTTTGGAGAGCCTGTTTGGAACAACAACAACACTTGGATTTGTTATCATCAAAACCTTATACATCATAACAAAACTCAAAATACAAGCCAAATGTGGATCAGAGAAAGCCCAATCCAGAAAAGAAGTGGGAACTTTCTGTGAAGCATTTAGCATTACAAAAATTGAAGCTCCTTCTTCAAAAGCCAAACATGCTAAGAAAGCCGTTAACAAAAGATTCAAAAGATCAACAAAACCTCCAAACAATTCTCCTCCAGTCTTCCATTCTAAGCCAACTTCTTCCAAGAAGAAGAAAGCCAAAAAGAAGCTAGTTGTTTGTTACAAATGTGGCAAACCAGGTCACAAAGCCTTCCAATACAAAACAGAACAAAAGATCAATGAGTTATTTGCTGATCAGCCTGAACTTCAGAAGAAGCTTCTAGCTGTCCTAGCACAAAACTCATCTAATAGTGACAAAGAAGTGGATTACTGTCAAAGCTCTAAGGAGGATGAATTAGATTATGATACTTCCCCTATCAAGATAATCAATGTCATTACAAACAGAAATTAGAAAGAATTCCTGATTGATCTAATCGGAAAGATTTATGATGAAGAGACAAAAATAGAGTATCTGAGCAAGCTTACAGACTTAATTCTTGAAGAAGAACAGAAAGTCATTAAGTTTGATATCGAAACTCCTAGCCTGACAAAACTCTTCCACAAGTATCCAATACCAAATCCGTTCTAGCAACTCACTACTAAAGACATTCAGCTTGAAGTCAATGAACTGAAAGCTCAGGTTCAAGATCTTAGACAAGAGATCACCAATCTCAAAGCTACTGATCTAGAACTCCATACAAAATTCTCCATCCTGGAAACACAAATTCCTAGTTCCTCTCATATTCCTGACAATTTACAAAATATTGAAAAAATCCCTGAGAATGAAGTTTCTCAAGAATAATTTCTTCATACAATTTCTCAAGTGACACTTTGAAAATGGTATTCAATGGTCACTATAGTAGTCAATGATTTCTCAATGAATGTACTAGCTCTTATTGACAGTGCAGCTGATCAAAACTACATACGTGAAGGAATTATTCCTACTAAGTATTGTGAAAGAACAAAAGAACAATTGTGCAGTGCCAATGGAGAACCTTTGAATATCAGGTATAAACTGAACAAAGGTTACATTCTGCACAATGAATATTGCTTCAAAAACATTTTCTTGATTGTACAAAATATTACCCATGACATAATTCTTAGTACTCCATTTTTAACCCAAATTTATCCATTTTCAGTTAATGAATCTAGTGTTCATACCAAGATTCTTGACAAACAAATCTCTTTCAATTTTCTTTGCGCTACCAAGCAATGCGAAGTTTCGCTTTTACAAAATTCTTCAATTTATAGACAAGTCAATCTTTTACAATTAAAACAAAATCAAATTTCCTATTTAAGGGACGAAATCTCTTACAAACGAATTGAAAAACAACTTCAAAACCCTTCTACTCAACAAAAAATGCTTGATCTTGAACAAACTTTCAAAAGAAAAATATGTTCTGACTTCTTAATGCTTTCTGGGAAAGGAAAAAATATATTATTTCTCTTCTGTACGAAAAACGTTTTAATGAACGAAACATTCCTGCCAAGGCTAGGTCTACTCAAATGAATTCTAATCTCCTTGCCTATTGCAAAAATGAGATTCAAAACCTTCTTGACAAAAAACTTATCCGGCCTTCAAAGTCCCCTTAGAGTTGTGCTGCTTTCTATGTTAATAACGCTACTGAAAAGGAATGAGTAGTTCTTAGGCTTGTTATTAACTATAAACCTTTGAATAAAGTTTTACAATGGATTCGTTATCCTATTCCAAACAAAAGAGACCTTTTAAATCGCTTATCTGATGCCAAAATATTTTTAAAATTTGATATGAAGCCAGGATTCTAGCAAATTCAGATTACAGGATTTGATTGTTATAAAACAGCGTTCACAGCACCATTTGGATATTACCAGTGGAATATAATGCCCTTTGGACTGAAAAATGCTCCATCTGAATTTCAAAATATAATGAATGATATTTTCACCCCTTTCACTTCCTTCATCATTATTTACATTGATGATGTGTTAAGTTTCTCCAAAACTATGGACCAACATTTTAAACATTTATAAATTTTTGTAAGCACTACTGAAAGAAATGACTTGGCCGTTTCTGCTACAAAAATGGTTCTGTTCAAATCACAAATTCGATTTTTCGATCATGACATCTTTCAAATCAAACCTATTTTAAGATCACTTGCCTTTGCTAGTAAGTTTCCTGACATTATTAAAGACAAAAATCAATTACAAAGATTTCTTGGCTGTCTAAACTATATTTCAGATTTTTTTCCTCATCTTCGATAATTGTGTGCTCTTCTGTATAGAAGACTTAGGAAAAACCCTGAACCCTGGTCTGATATACACACTGATATTGTTAGACAAATAAAACAAAAGGTCGAGTCTTTACCATGTCTAGGTATTCCCCATCCCTCTGCATTCATGATTGTAAAAATAGATGGATCTGATATAGGGTATAGAGGAATCCTTAAACAACGAATGCATGATAAAGAACAGTTAGTTCGATATCATTCTGGCATTTGGCTCGATCCACAACAAAATTATTCTACTATCAAAAAAGAAATGTTATCTATTGTACTTTGTATTTTCAAATTTCAAGATGATTTATTTTACAAAAAATTTTTACTTTGAATCGATTGCAAATATGCAAAAGATATTTTACAAAAGGATGTTAAGAATTTAATCTCAAAACAAATCTTTGCTAGATGGCAAGCCATTTTATCTTCATTTGATTTCGAAATTGAATTTATCAAAGGAGAGAACATTTCCCTATCAGATTTCCTTACAAGAGAGTTTTTGCAAGGAAAGAGTGACAAAATACATTCCATACAGGTTTCACCTTGAACCAAGAAGACGAAGGCAAAGGTTTACAATTGGACGAAAACTACCATTCCATTCTCACACAAAATCCTCTACAAATAACAAATTACCCTTATGAGCCTCTTCTTTTCCACCTTCGTGACCATGAACTTTACTATACCTCGTTCTACGAGCCAAGGTATAATAAAAGTGCTATCTTTATTGACTATTAGGAGTGGCATACTTCTACAGACATTTCATTTTATCAATATCACAAAATTGTCAAAGCCTACCAGGCCCTTGTACAAGACGTTAACAATCATCCAGTACTTGTCATTATGCCCACTGGGTATATTCAATCTTTTAAATGGTTCCACAAACAATTCAAATACTGGATGGTGTTTGAACCCCACATCTTCCAGTTTGTCTCAAAAATTTTCCCCGATATTCATTTCTGGCCTATTGATCAAAGTAACACCTAGGTCTTAATCCCTTTAAGGCACCCCATTGATATTGATGCCTCTTGCCTAGTTCATACAAAGTATGGGTTATGTTGCAAGTATCTTCAGGATGATGGAGCTCGGTTATGCTACTAGAGTCTGCTACAAAGAAGATCCTCAGGATTCTCAAGATCCTTACAATCTGTGACAAAAACAAAATTCAAAAGAAAAGAGTCTGCAAAGCTCTTGACCTTTGGCAAAAGTAAGGGCCATTATAATTAACAAAATTTTTATTTTGCAGGTAAAGATAAAACTATCGACAGGCACTATTCACTACAGTTTCCTGACAAGCTACTGTTCATCTACAATACCGACAATAGTTCTCAAGGACAAAATTTTCAAAAGTTGCACAGGACAACATGGTTACCTTTTAACAATTGCAGCCCAACTTTCAGCGCATGACAAATGGATATTATTACGCCTCCATTATTAAGCTCTTTCCAGCTCTATATAAGGCATTCATTTCCCACTAGACACAGCATCGAAAAATTCAGGAATCACAAAACTTCATAGCTAGAAGTTCTCTCTAAGAGTTCTCTTTGCTCTCTACAAAATTCTCCTCTTTCTAATTTTCTTCTTTTACAAATCCCTGTACAAGTTCTACAATTTGACAATTTGTAAGCCTATTACTATTACGAATTTACTATAAGTTTTTAAGTTTTCTTATTTCAGTCTATATTTTCCTTTTTTGTACTTTGTGTTTGAAGTTTTCTTAATAAAGTTTTCCTATTTTCTATATTTCATCCGATCTTGTTCCCTCTGATACCAAAGGGGAATAGGATTGGACAGAATACAAAAAATTGGAAAACTTTGTTAAGAAAACTTAAAACACAAAGTACATAAAAGGAAAATACAGACTGAAATAAGAAAACTTAAAAACTTACAGTAAGTTTGCAATAGTAATAGGCTTACAAATTGTCGAATTGTAGAACTTGTATAGGGATTTGTAAAAGAAGAAAATTAGAGAGAGGAGAATTTTGTAGAGAGCAAAGGGAACTCTTAGAGAGAATTTCTAGCTCTGAAGCTTTGTGATTCCTGAATTTTTCGATGCTCTATCCAAAGGGAAATGTCTACATTATATAGAGCTAGAAAGGGCTCAATAATGGTGGCTTAATGATGTCCATTTGTCATGCGCCGAAAGTTGGGCTGTAATTGTCAAAAGGTAACCACTTTGTCCTGTGCAACTTTTGAAAATTTTGTCCTTGAGAATTGTTCATGAATAGTAGCTTGTCGGTACTGTAGATGAAATGTAGCTTGTTGGGGAACTGTAGTGGATAGTGTCTGCCGACAGTTTGGTCTTTACCTGTAAAATAAAAATTTTATTAATTGTAATGGCCCTTACTTTTGCCAAAGGCCAAGACCTTTGCGGGCTCTTTTCTTTTTGTTTTGATATGTCACAGATCATAAGGATCTTGAGAATCCTGAAGATCTTCAATTTTGGATTTTGCAGCCGACTCTGCTGACCTCAAATTGTCATCTGAGTCATCATTGTCGAGGAGCTTTTGTAAAAAGATTTGTCTTATTGCTGGGTCATCTTTGAGGACTTCGAGAATATCTCTTTGCTTTTGTGTTAATCCCTTGGATTTGGATTTTGTGGAGGAAGAAGAGACTTTCATCTTGGTAGGGGTAGATGGTCCTCATGCAACTTCTTTATTTTTGTCTATTGTATGAATGTTTTGGAGGGTAAATTTTTTGGTTTGTCATCTTCAATTTAAAGTAAAACTGTTTCTTTTGAATTTGAAGGTAAGGGATTCAAAAATTTTGTATTAAGATTTGTAGACATAAGTCCGCAATAGACTCTATACATAATTGCAAAGTTCTTGAAATCATGAAACTCATCACCTTGAATATGAACATTAAGCTTCAAGGCTTCGGGTGTCATGGGACATGTCAGATCAACACAGAAGTCTGGATAGCAATTGAAGAAAATTGGTCTGTTATGTATATTGTTATTGATCACGGCTAACAGAGACGATTTGTGTTTCTTTAACCTTTTGTCTCTTAAAACCATGTAAATAGGTGCGTTAATACCTTTTCTGATAAACGGTTTAATAGCAACCTGAATGAGTCCAATATGTATAAAATGGAATTTGTCCTTTAAATGTATTTGAATTGCTTCTAGTCTGATCAAAGGTGGTCTGATCAAAGGGATAGTTTGTAGACCATTTAGTAAACTCACGATCTCTTCATGAGTTTTGATTGAAAACGCAGTTTGAAAACTAAATGTACTGATTTTGTAAATAGCTTCAATATTGATTTTGAGAATATCCCATTTGTGAAAATTATCAAGAGAAGGGGCCTTAATAAGGTCATCAGTCCTAAGCTCATTACTATTGACTATATCACTATTATGACTATCTATCTTAAAAGAGAACAACTTCCTGAACTTATTAGCCATTGCCATCTTTTGTGCATATGCTATGAATGATAAAAGTCTACTCCCGCAGTGCAGATTAAAGACGGGACCACCGGGACCACCTTACACGGCTGACCAACGGATTCGCAGTTGACCAACGGCTGACCAACGCCTATCAAATATCATGCACATATAGACATATAAATGGCTCTCATACCAAAGGGGAACAGGATCGGGCGGATTACAGAAAACAGGAAAACTTTATTAAGAAAACTTAAAACACAGTACATAAAAGGAAAATACAGACTGAAACAAGAAAAGTTAAAAACTTACAGTAAATTTGTAATAGTAATAGGCTCACAAATTGTCAAATTATAGAACTTGTATAGGAATTTGTAAAAGAAGAAAATTAGAGAGAGGAGAATTTTGCAGAGAGCAAAGAGAACTCTTAGAGAGAATTGCTAGCTTTGAAGTTTTGTGATTCTTGAAGTTTTCGATATCAAACTTAATGACTTTCTTTTCTTCTTCGAGAATTAAGTCTTTAAGCTTGCTCAGATAATCCTTTTTGTCGCTTCATCAGAAATCTTTCCGATTAGATCAATCAGGAATTCTTTCTGATTTTTAGTTGTAATGACATTGATTGTCTTGATAGGGGAAGAATCATAATTTGATTTATCCTCCTCAAAGCTTTGATAGTAATCAACTTCTGTGTCACTCTCAGATGAGTTTTATGCTAGGATAGCTAGAAGCTTCTTCTGAAGTTCAGGCTGATCAGCAAATAACTCATTGATCTTTTGTTCTGTTTTGCATTGGAAGGCTTTGTAACCTGGTTTACCACATTTGCAACAAACAACTGGCTTCTTTTTGACTTTCTTCTTCTTGGAAGAAGTTGGCATGGAATGAAAGACTGGAGGGAGGTTTTGTTGATCTTTTGAATCTTTTGTTAATGGCTTTCTTAGCATGTTTGGCTTTTGACGAAGGTGCTTCAATTTTAGTCATGCCAAATGCTTCACAGAAAGTTCCCACTTCTTTTGGAGACTGGGCTTTCTTTGATCTATATTTGGCTTGAATTTTGAGTTCATTGCAAAGAATGAGTCCTTTGCTTTTGACAACTGCAAAGATCATTCCAAATGTAAGAGTGTGGAAAGGAATATCATTAGTTCCATAAAGTTGTCTAAGCTTGGAGAGAATCCTTTCTCCAAACAACTTTGGTAGGCCTGCAATGAATCTTTCTTTCCAGAAGGTTTGCATGCCATCTTCTCTCTTTAATACATTGGTAAGGAATACGTCTTTGTACCATCTGTAATCTGAGAGAGTAAGGCATCTAAGATTGATAAGGATAGATTTGGCAGCGGCTTGACCCTCTTGAGGATTGCCAAAATGAAATGTAAGGTTATGGTATGAACAAGGGTTTTAACGGCATCTTGAATGCGGTTACCTTGTGCATCCAATTCATTTTTTGTGTGTTGGAGAATGGCTACCTTTTCATTATAAGTGAGATAGTTATCCCACCAATTCCTTAATTGTCCAGAGAAACCAAGGGCAATTATGGTAGCTGCATCTCTGTTGGAATATTCATTGACTTTGAAGGTGGCAACTGCTACTCCCATATCTTCTATGGTAGATAGCACTTCAGGTTCTGATTTTCTGTCAATGTTCCAACCATAGATAGATCTTCCATCGAAGTTTCTATCTGTGAATTGGCCTCTTTCTTCATACTGGATATCTGGAGGAGTAGGTCTAGGATAATAATTCCTAGTCCTAACGTTTTTCCAGTTTTATATTTTGTTAAGAGCAAGAGGCTCTTTTTTGTTAGAATTTTGGATAGGTTCGACTTCTTCGAAAGTCTTTTGGATAGTAGTTATGACCTCATCTGAATCACTACTACTAGAAGCAGCTTCTTCTTCTTCTTCGGAAGAAGATGTGCTGTCAACCTTTTGTTGGCAAGTTTTGTCAAGGCAAGCAAGGGCTTTCCTTTTGTCAATGGCTTCGATTTGTTCTGAGATCTTTTGAAGAAGATCATGATTTGGACTTTTGGGTTTAGGCAGAGATTCCACGATGGATGTAGGAATACTATCTAATTTGACAAATGGTTTGGAAATACTTTCTGTAAAAGAGGGAGAAGGTCCTGTACTGGGACTTGCCATATCCTTTTTGGCAGCTTCCTTTTTGGAATCAGTTTTGGCATTGAGCTGGTTCAGTTGCTCAGCAATTGTATTCAATATAGCATTTGTATAATTGGCTGCCTCACGAACCTTTTTGATGTCACCAAGCTGAGCAGTATCAGTATCTATTCCCTCCCAGCCACTTTTGTAAGAAAAAGCATGAACAGTCTTTTCCTTAGCAAAAATCCTGATAGGCTAGTGTGTAGGAGGATGGACGAAGATCATACTTGTACCATCAGCAAGATGCCAAACATTCCCATTTGAGAAGTTTTGGAGTAAAAACTCGAGATTTGTCATCTTCAATTTGAAGCAAAACTATTTCTTTTGAATTTGAAGGTAAGGGATTCAAAAATTTTGTATTAAGATTTGTAGACATAAGCCTGAAATAGACTCTGTACACAATTATGAAGTTCTCGAAATCATAAAACTCGTCAACTTGAATATGAACATCATGCTTCAAGGTTTCAGGTGTCATGGGACTTGTCAGATCAACACAGAAGTTTGGATAGCAATTGAAGAAAATCAGTTCGTTAGGTATATTGGTAATGATCATGGCTAATAGAGACGATTTACATTTCTTTGACCATTTGTCTCTTAAAGCCATGTAAATAGGTGCGCTAATACCTTTTCTCGTAAACGGTTTAACAGCAACCTGAACAAGTCCAATATGCAAAAAACGGAATTTGTCCTTCAAATGTATTTGAATTGCTTCCGGTCTGATCAAAGGGTAGTTTGTAGACCATTTGGTAAACTCACGATCTCTTCATGAGTTTTGATCGAAAATGCAGTTTGAAAACCAAATGCACCGATTTTGTAAATAGTTTCAATATTGATTTTGGGAATATCCCATTTGTGATATATATATATATATATATATATATATATATATATATATATATATATATATATATATATATATATATATATTTTATATATATATATATATATATATATATATATATATATATATATATATATATATATATATATATGTATATATATATATATATATATATATATATATATATATATATATATATATATATATATATGTGTTGATATCAATATATACACAGTATCTCTGATAGCGCTAATTTGCGTCTCCGATTTTACTGAATCAGTTATGAGCCGTGCTGGCGTCAACCGCGCGAATGACCGCTTTGTTCCTCTTATTCTCCCATCGCCTCTTCAGTTCCCTTTTATTTCCCCTTTCCCTAAATCATCTTCACTTCCCTTCGTCTACTGAACCCAAACCAACCAATCAATCAATCAAGAGGAGCTCCTGCGGCTGTCATCTTTTTCTTGCAGTCGGGCACAGAGACAGAAAAATGGCTCGGGAAATGAAAGATGGGCCTGTCGATATTGAAGCAGGCGGCGCTGGCACTGGCCAATTTTACCCCAACATGATGGAGAATCCCCGGTTTCGGTGGGGGTTCATCCGCAAAGTGTACGTGATCATCGCTATGCAATTGCTCCTCACTGTCGGCGTTGCTGCTATCGTCGTCTTCGTTGAACCCGTTGCTACTTTTATGGTTTCCATACCCGCTGGACTCGCTGTCTACGTTTCAATCTTTATCTCTACCGTCTTAGGTGAAGTATTTGTGAAAAATATTATGTATTGTGGTTTATTCTCTTTATTTTTTGGGAATTGCTTTCTGGGTCTTGGTTGATGAATGTTCGTTTGGCTCATTGGTTCTTTAATCATATGCTGTTTTTCCCTTACTTTTCGCTAAATAATTATTGTGTTGTTGTGGCAGTTTTGATACTGTTGCATGTCTTCATGAAGCGCCACCCGATCAACCTTCTGTTACTTGCCTTTTTCACCTGTTTAATGGCGTTTGCTATTGGTACGAGTTGTGCTTACACAAAAGGTGAGTGCCACCATTTCTTGCTTATAGAGTCTGCACAGTTGTTTACCTTATCTATGTATTGGCATTATGATAAGTATGGAGTGTGTCTTAGCTTAATTGGTCAAGTTTTTGAAAGTTGTTGTCAAAAAACCAAACAGATATAGCGATTTTTTATCAGAATTTGGATGAATAAGAAAAGGACTTTATATGTCCCGGTTGCTCAATTAATGATCTTTTCCTGCTGCTTCGTTCTTGCTCATTAATCATTTCCTTTTCTATACCAGGTTTTGTGAAATGGTTGTTGGAGATAGATTATGGTATGCATAGCTGCTTTCGTTATTTAACATGATCATATGAATCTAGTTCAAGTTCCATCTTTTCGTCACGCCTACCATAATGATAGCATCTGTCTTAGTTGGACTTGCCTCATCGCTGCAAATGCACTAATTGGTACCAAAAGCATTTTCTCCTTGAAAGTAGTGCAAATGACGATTCAATTTTGGAATGTCTCGACATGGTATTGACAAGTTTCTCATGTTTCAAGTCCTGGTCTTTATGGTTGTTTGTTTGAAGCATGCTCAATATAGGTAGACAACTGTTAGATTGTTTCATGCATCAAAACTTTTTGTACTCACTGTGCCAAATTTTTAGTTCTTTTCCGGCTTTTATTCTATGTTCACGGTGCAGGGATTGTGAACAAGACCTAAGGGGGTTTTTTTGGGGGTCTTTCTTTGATTTTATATCACCAATCTTTGTTACTCTTGTGCAACTGGCTTCTTTTAGGTACCCTGGTTGTGCTGCCTAGTTACCTTTCTTTAAAAAAATAAATAAATAAAAATTTGTGTCACAACTCTTTCAGCCTTGGGGTAGGACAGCCTGAAATCAGGCCTACTTCATTTCACAGTCAACCAAAAAGAACACATGTTTGATTTGGTCAGTGGATATCAGCAAACATTAGTCTTAGATCTTAAGTTTAACAAAGTACGGTTGCTTTCTTAAAGCATACAAGAACTTATTTTACTCCTCTGTCTCTGTCACTTTCTCCCTTTGGAATTTACAGAGATTGCTTCCTTGATTTTAAGTTCAAGTAATTTGGGGATGTGATATTTCTTTTTATTGCTTACTCCAACTAGGGTGTTGAGTGATGAATAACCAACTCCTTTATGTGACATAAGCGTCCTTGGTTGTCTGCGACATATGAATCAATATATGCATCGAAATTCTTAAAAGTCAAACTTCAGTTATTCAAAATTTTGGCAGCCTTAGTCATGCTGCATAAGTGTTAGGGTCAAAGTTGTTGGCTCAATGGAACTAATGACTTTGAGTCCAATTTGAAATCACTTCAGTGAGATGTGTGGCATAGTTTGTGACCCATCAGGTCCTTTCAGGCTATTCTGCCTCCCAACTAGAAGAGAATTCTCAAGGGGGTTTTTTGACATAATTGGCAATAGAGTTATGTAGTAGTTTGAAAGCGTGATAAGCTTATGAAATTAGGAGAGACAGGGTGCTTTTATAGTCTGGTCATTTTATGCACTGGCAGTGGTCGATGGCGAACTCGGTGAGTTTGCACTGGTGGTTTTCTGGGAATTATGAAGAGAGAGCACTGGTAATAGTTTTAAATTGAGCCAGTATGCTACAATCGGCAAATTCGTGGAACAGAGGCAATAGATTAGGTAGTCAATCTATGGGAGGAAACATGAACCAAAATTGTTCTCTTCAAGTGGTGAACACTTGAATTTGCCTAATAACACGTTGTCTTTTGATCTTGGCAGGGAAAGTTGTACTGTTGGCTGCAATTTTAACAGTTGTGGTTGTTGTGAGTCTTACCCTGTACACATTTTGGGCTGTAAGAAGAGGCCAAGACTTCTCATTCCTCGGTCCTTTCTTGTTTGCTGGCTTCATGATGTTGTTGGTTTTTATGCTAATCCAGGTATTTTAGGCAATCCTGTACCAATATTTTTCTTTTTCTGTTGCTATCCTCATCCGGTGCAATATTTGGTGATCAAATTGATGTGTTAAGTGAACCTATGTTCCCATGTGCAGATCTTCTTTCCTCTTGGAAGGCTATCCCGGACTATATATGGATGTTTGGCAGCTTTGCTATTCTCTGCCTTCATCGTATATGACACTGACAACTTGATCAAGCGTTTTGGCTATGATGAGTACATACCTGCTGCCGTCTCGCTTTATCTGGACATAGTGAACCTGTTCCTTGCATTGTTGACTATTTTCAAGACAGAGTAAGCTTCAAGGGAAAAGAGATGTTACTTTAGGCAGTATAGAATCTTATGTCTGCGCTGTTCGTTTGGCTTACCATTCATTACCGTAGCAAATTCATCGTGCGAAATAGTTTGTCATCCTTGAGAGAGAGAGAGAGAGAGAGAGAGAGAGAGAGAAACTAGAATGCTAATTGATCTGCTGAATTGTTTTCTGACGGTGTCACTTTAGCTACTGCACTGGTAATTTCATCTGCTGTGCGTACAAAGTCCAACCGGCTGCTCTTTTAAGTTTCATTAAAAAAAGGGTCCAAATTTGGCACGTTCTCCTATGCTTTGAGCTGGTCATCTCGTAGAGATAGGAATGGGCGTGAGGTAGGTATGGGGGCGGGTGGAGCTGTATCCGCACCCATATCAATTTTCAAAAGGCGTCCGCATATCCACACCCATTGGGTATATCGGGTTTTCATTATCTATCCTCATACCCATACCCATTGGGTATATCGGATATTTTGAGTTTTATTCGGGTATATATAGATCTTAAAATTTAATACCCATTGGGTCTTTATTTTTTTTATTTAAAGAAATTCACAATATTAATTCAAGGTAAAATGTGTACCTGGCACAGTAGCACATTATTGCAATTCACCAGCATGCTGCTTGCTCATACTGTCATACATTCATACTCATGTGGCTTTTAGAATCTAGAAACTGATGTTCTGGGTGCATATGCATCCACCAACATTCACACGCAAGCTAAAATACTTAATCTGGGTACGTACTGATATTCTGAGAGTCGATACCAAACCACCAACAAGAATACTAGATTATAAAAACAAAGTTATGAAATTTAATACATCAAAACAAAATCCACCAACAATTTGAGTAGAATGCAAACCAACACCCTGCTGTCAGCATATCTTCAATAGCACAAGGCTGTCACAATGCCTCCATTCCAACATCACTTTAAGTCTCCTATGAAAAAAAAAATCAAATAATAGACATAACAGCACTTTCAGTTTTGTATAAATATAAAGAAATTTAAGAAAAATGCTCAAATAATTAAGAAAACTGGTTGTTTAACAGATCAATAACTTCACTTATTGCTTGATCATCGGAATCATAATCTTTAAGGACCATAGCAGCAGCAAAAGAACTCTCCAATTTAGTAGCTACAAGGCAAGTTGTGCAATTAGAATTCAAAACTAACATTATACAATTTTTTTTTAAAAAAAAGCCACGAAATATATATTACCTTTTGTGGTTTCTCCAATCATCGAATTTTACATAGATATCAATGCTTCCATTGTCTTCGCATGCAACCTTGAATGATCAAGACTAACCACTTGTCCACCCATACTAAATGCACTCTCAGAAGCCACGGAGGAAATGGAAATTGCTAATAAATCTCTAATAATCACCCTCAATTCCTCAATGTAGGATACTTGAAATCTTTTTTTCAAAATTCTAATATGTCAAAATGTTTCATATCAGGCATCACATCCTCCTTCAAGTAATGATCTAACTTTGATCTCAAATTGACCTTCCTTTCTTGTTTTTCTTATGTGCACCATATCTAACTTGACTATCTTCTTCAAAAGGCCTTTTGTGAGAAAAAGGAGAGTCACTATTGGAGGTTGGAGTAGGAAGAGGAAGATCCTCGACAATTGGAACTTCAACTTTTCTATCCACATACTCTACTAAGAGATCATACAACAAGGAGGTTGCTCCTTGAATATCCCTAGAAGCCTCACATTTATAAATCTCCTTGCAGTAAAAGTCCACACAATTTAATTTATTTCTTGGATCAAGTATTGAAGCAATTGCTAATAGCCCATTCATTTTGCTCCAACATTTTTCCAATTTATCAATCATTCTAGATGTCATATCAACAATAATCTCAACATCAGATCTCAAACAACTTTCAAAATTCAATCTACTCTCACAAATAAGCCTAAAAAGAAAGTTGGCAGTGGGGAAATTTCTTCTAGAGATAAACAAAGTCTCATCATAGAAGATCTCTAATTTCTCACATGCCATCTCAGCAAATTTCCAATCATTGGCACTTGGTAAAGAAAAATTCAGCTTTAACTTTGTACGTTTTAATCTCTTATACTTTGCCTTATCAGGCAAAGTGGACTTGAGCATCAAATAAGTGGAGTTCCACCTAGTCTTACAATCAAGATGAATCTTTTTCGTGGACTGAATTTTCAAAAACCTCACCGAGTCCTCAAAGTTCTCGTATCTTTTAAGAGTCGCAACCCAAAAAATAATACAATCACGAATTCTCTCAATCACATTACCAATCACATTCAATCCATATTTCACAGTCAAATTTAAGACGTGAGCACTATACCGCATATGCAAGAACATAATACCAAGTATAAGAGAATTAGTTTCAACTTCGCAAGCAAGATATCCATCATGGAATCATTTGTTTTACAATTATCCACAACAATAGAAAAATCTTATTTTGTAAATTGTATTGAAACAAACACAGATCTTTGAGAATGGTTGCAAGAACATCACTTGTGTGTGGATGTTGCACATAGATGAACCTAGATACCATTACTAAAAAAATATTAATAGCACACCAAAACATTATAAGTATCAAAGAAATATTATCAAAGTCATATTATGAAACAATTTAATTATCAAATATGAATAAGCATACCTCAAAGTACGATTTTGAAGCATCCAATCATCATCCAAAAAAAGGGATGTCACGGCGATATATCACTTCTTCGGATTAGAAGCCGTCCATAAACCAGTAGTCACTGCAACTCTACCTTGATTTACCTCCAACAACTTCTTCAAAATAGATTTCCCATCATCAAACATCTTCAAAATATCAGTTCTTAAAGCGGAATGTGATATCAATTCGAAATTAGGGTTTAGGCCACTAACAAGTTGCCTAAAACAAAGATGATCAACCATACATAGAGGATATTCATGCATAATAATCATCTCAGCTAACTCTTTCCTTGCTTTTTCTTGATTGAACTTATAATTTTCTAATCTCTTCTCTCCATTGTTTTTTGTCTTAAATCTTAGGATTTACTGCCCACTAGCTCGCATCTTCCTCCTTACGCAAAACCTTAGCAAATGGTTCCTTAAATACTTAGTCACATGTGAGCTCTTCACTGAAAGTTTGTGCTTACAATGCACACAGCAAGCCTTTTCGTCCCCAGTACCCTCACCCTCTAAATCGAACTCACTCCATACCCAAGAAGTTCGTTTTTTTTACCTTTGCTTGTTATTAGAAAATTAGAAGGGTCAACCTCCTCAATTTGCTCACAATATACCTCTAAAAATGAAGAAGTTCCAGCTCGACCACGAGGAGGACATGGGGGACGGTGTACTAATCATGAAACTGCTGGTGGTGGTGGAGAAGGGCTAGGACCTAATGCAGGGGTAGGAGTGCCAACAATTTTCAATTGACTTCCACGATCCTTCTATTATGATAATAACGAAAAGATGAATTAAGTTAATTCTACAAGCACTCCAAAAATCAATCATTAATATGACAACAAAAGGAAATGAAGCAAGAACAAATAGGCTAGACATTCAAAGAATAAGAAGGCATATTTGAAAGTAGAAGAGCAACAGAATTAAGAAACTATAAAAGCTAGATCCAAAAGCCCTAAAACAAGAATAAGAAACTATAAATTTGCACAACCATACCTGGATTAGTGGGAGGGCAGAACGTGACAGAGATGAACAAAAATTTTCAACAACCATTAGAACCCGAATTCCAGAAACATCATAACAAATGAGGAGAACAACATAAAACAAAGTTATAACAAAAGTTCACACCCACCATGAATAACTCAAGAACATATTGTAATATACCAGATCCACATATTGTATGCACACCCATCATACTTGGATCCACAATTTTTGCGAATGAAAACTCAAGAACATGAAGATGAGCATATAAATTCATAGCTCAGAAGCCTCATTTCTAATCAGACCCACACATTGTAATATACTATGCATTTCATGCCAAAGATATCCGATATTTCACAAAACTCGTGAGATAAGCAATGGCATGAAGTCATAACGAAAGTTCACACCCACCAAGCTAAAAACGAAAACTACCTATCACGTCATCAACAACCCAAATACAAAACGAATTTTGCAATTTTCCACAAATTCGAGGAAACCATAAATTCTCTAACTCAAGATGTCCAGATCTGAAAGGGGACAAAAAACTAATCACAGCCCGCAGATTGAATGAGAACTGAGAAGAGAAATCATACTTGGACTAACGTGAGAGTTGAGATAGTGACAGGAGTCTAATTGTTTGAATGTCCATGAGCGCTTAGCCTTAGATAGTTTGCTGATTTTGCTCTTCGCTGAGGCCTGAGTGCCTAAGATGGGAAAAGAGAGAGAGAGAGAGAGAGAGAGAGAGAGAGAGGGGGGGAGAAAGAGAGAGAGAAAGAAGGGGGGACTAAGGTCTGACCGACTGAGGGAGAGAGGGGGACTGAGGACTGACCCTCTAAGGGAGGAGACTGAGGCAAGACATTAGGCTTTCTCGCTGGTTCAAACTTTAGACAAGGCCACGGCTAAGGAGCTGACCGCCTGATGGGCTTAACCTCATTATTCGATAGGCTTGACCGCATGATTGGCTTGACCTTTTGTCCAAAATCCAAAGCTCCACGTAAAAATTATTAAAAGAACAATTTGTGTATGGGGCAGGTATGGGTATGGGCTGGTGATGCCTATACCCAAAACCGTACCCATACACATACCCATTTTCAGTGTACCCGCCTCATACCCTTTTTTTTCAATTTTTTTGTACCCATACCTGCTATAAACGGGGCTGGTTCAAGGAGGTTTTTCTAGTTTGGTTACAACTCCCATCCCTACACAGAGATGATATAGAAGCATTGTTGCACAATTGCCCATTCTGAGTCATATCTTTTGCTTTGTCAAACCCTACAGTGAAGTGTATAACAACACCCTATAGGCATTAGGGCCTTTTTTTTTGGGGGGGGGGCGGTAGTGAGATAACAGACGAGAAGAAAAAAAGTTTTTAAGGGCCCTGTTTCATTCATTTGAAATTTTAGTTTGTTTATCTCATTCCTTCAAATTGTAGAGAAGAACTAGACTGAGTTAACAACTGTAGAAATTTTAGGCTCCGTTTTGGTCCTTATAAAATTTGGTGAAAAGAAAAGTTGAAGGAAAAAAATGTGAAGGAAAAAAGTTGGGAGAGATGGAATTTTTTTTTTTTTCTTTTGTTTGGATTGAAGAAAAAAATACAAGAATTTGGATGAGAAATTTAAATATTGATGGATTACTTAAATCATATTGATATGATCTAAGCAGCAAAAGGTGGAGAAGATCAGGAATTCTTTTGGAATTTTTGCCAAACTTTCCTCAAAATTTTATGAGGAAAATTTTATTACTTGTTTCCAACAATTTTTCCACCTAATTTTCGTCCATATTTTTTTTCTTTATGATTTTTTTTCTTTGTGATTTTCTTAAAACCAAACAAAAGAAAACAAGTCACTTTCTCAAATATTTTTCTTTGCACCAAATTTTTCAAGGTCCAAATGGAGCCTTAAAGAAGTTAGATGAATCAGTAAAATTTCCAAAAAAAAAAAAATCATTTTAAATATGTAGAAAATAATTAAAGACTTGGAGTAACTAACTAAGATTCAACAATGAATAGATCATATAATAACTGCGTATTTGCTATTTATAAGAGAATTATTTATGTTTAGGTCCCTTGAGATTTAGTATATGAATATTTCGAGCCACGACTTCTAAAATAAATATTTGGGTCCACTGCTCTTTCATCAGTGTTAACAAAAGGATGACAAAGTACAAAAATACCCTTCCCTTGCTATATTTTTACTATTGCACTGCTGCTGCTGTTGTTAGATACTAAAATTTAATAAAATGTGCCACACTCGAAAGAGATATAAGTTGATTGTTTAGGATCAACCCATTTAATTAAATCTATTTAAATGAATTGTTCCTAATTGACTTCCAAATCAATAGTTAAGCTGTTGCTAAGTCTCAATCTATTGGACCATCAAGTCAAAGTCCAGTCAACTGTTGCAAAACCTTGACGGAAGAGGAGATTCTTCCTTATAAATAGAACATTACCCCTCCCCAACGGGGTGAAAACTCATTCACTTCTAAGGGCATTTAGAGTATTCAAGCTCTCAAGTATCTCCATATAGAAGAAGACAATAAGTACCTCAAAGATGTGCGATCTACCCTTGAAGATCAAGCACTTTTTTTGATTGACATGAGCCTTTTAGGACCTTTTTCAAGGTCAAATACATCCAAGTCCATAAAAGAAAGTCAAATCAATTAATTTGATAAAGATTTAAGCAAATTAGTTCTCCTTCAAGTACAAATTGGGGATTTGATAATTAATATTTTATGTGTAATTTCACCCTTTATTTTACGTACTTTAAGTCTTTGAAATATATTTTTATGAGTAAATAATGCATATTTAATATGATTTTTAGTATAAAAAAACATAAACTTGATCAATTCGTCCTGATTTTGATCAAGCTCATATGCGTATAATGCTTAGGGTCCAAGCCGAAGAGATTAAAAAAAGAGAGAGAGAGAAAAGCAATTCCACCTGGTCATGCTGCCTAGTCCGGGAAGACGCAAAACCATCAGCAGTAGCCTCCTCTTCCTCTCCATCGTCTGGGCTTAAGAAGCCGCGACCTAAGTCAGCTCAACCAGTGAAGCGTCCAACAGCCTCCCACTCCTTTCTCTTCCTCTTCTCTCACTCCCTCACAAGCCTTATATGGGCTGGCCTATGACCCAACCCCAGCTTCCCCATCCCTCTCCTCCTCACTGACTCTCCCTTATCCCTCCTGGTGGGCTTGTGTGCGGCCCAACAACACGCGGCTGGTCTGACATTTTCCCACCAGCTTCTCCCTTCCGCACTCCTACTGCCTGGGCCTGGCCCAGCTGCCTAACTCCTCTCCTCCTCTTCTGCCTCTATTTTTCTCATTATCTCCATCTGGGCATGCCTTCCCAGCCTCAGCGCCCAACTACCAGCACCCTCCGCATCTCCTTTTTGCTCTTGGTTAAGTCTATTTCCTTGCCAGCACCCAAAGCCCCAGCTCATCATCTGCAGCATCAACCTTAGCAGTTCTATGTTCTCAAAGTGCTCAAATTTTCCAGATGAGTCAAGTGACCTAGTCAAGGCTAATTAATTGAAATTAATTTTAACTAAAGAGTAACCTTTTCTTATGCAATATAACAACCAAGAATTAATTGAAATTAATTTTTCATCAATTTTTAGGCACCAAAAAGACGCGAATTTCCACTATAAAAAAGAGTCATAGGTTGAAGCAATTCATTCCTCATTTCATACACTCGTTCACCATTTATGCATCCAAGCTTTCTTCCATCTTCCATCTTCTATTTTTTTCGAAAATAGAGAGTCTTTTGTAAGACAAAATTATTTGGTTGAGAGGTTTAGAAGAAAATAAGCTTTATTAGCTATTTTTCTCTTCTGTTCTCATCAGCTCATTTATAAGTCAAATTTGAGATTGTGTGCTTAATTTTGTAACCGAGTGCTAAAGTTTGGGAATAGGATGTGAAATATACCAACTTCAATGATGTTTTTACTAACTACGGTGGGCTATACTACTCGTTTCTAGAGTTAGGATAGATCCTTGATAATAATATTGTTATGCTAATTTCTTGTGGGGTTATTTTTGTCTCTTTAATTACATAATTTTGAGTTTGTACTGCATCTTAACCTATTTTCGCATCTTAACACTATTGTTTATTCATGTTGATTACAATAGTTTAATTTGCCATCTCAAATGAATATTAGACCTTGTAAGCTAATATTGCATTATGCAGTTGGACTTAAATTTATAATTGTTAAAATTGAATAATTCACGTTAGAAATTAGATGAGTTATGTCTAAAAAGAGTGATTCATGCTAAACCGGTAGACAAATAATATCATTTGATAATTGTAATCATTTTTTTAATTTATGGCCCAATCTTGTGGCTTATGTTTTTTAAAAGACAAATTAGACCCCCATTTGAATTAGTAGTTCAACATTCCTGTCATGGTGAAATCCATCTGATTGAACCCCATATGATTTCTCTGTACTTAACTCATTTGTTCTTCTTTTGTTTCTTTAATTGATATTGATAATTGAACTCCTCAATTGAAATATTCTTTATAATCAAAAAAGTCAAATTGAAAATTGCTATTGTTGCTCATAGGATTGACATCCTATACTCGCTAGTCTATAATTAACCTTATGTACTTGCAAGTGAAAAGGGTTTTTAAAACTGAATATAAAATCCATATCAAGTTCTTGGTGCCATTGCCCATATCTTCAGAAATTGGTACAAATTAAATTTGTCTATATTAGTTGTCTTATTTATTTTAGACTCAAAAACTATGTTTACAAATTTTGTACACCCTATGGGACAATATCTATCTCTCATCTTTATCTCCAAAAGATAAACTTTTCATTTCTTCGAAGAAGACATGGATCCCATGGACACCGTCCCTCAATCTACAAGGGGTTCATTTTTCTCGCATGCCAAAGTTAAATCCTCTAACATTGTGACTATTTCAGTTATGGTTACAGAGCTATCAATTTAGAGGGAGAAGTGGCAAACATAAAGGCCCCATTAGTACTCTTTACAGAGAGTACATAAAAGGACCCGAAATTAAGCTTCAAAATGAGCAGATTGTTGACTTGACCAAAATGTTGAATAAGCGGACATCCAAATCCTCCAATAAAGCTTAAATAATGAAGAATTTGATAAAGATCCCAACTATATTAAAGGTTATGATGAAGAACTCGATTTAAAGAAGGGCTCACCGTTGCATTTGACGTCCATTGAACAAATTCAAAACTTGATAGTTGATGTGGTGAAGGCCCATCTAAGAAGAGGTTTTCATATAACACCATTACAACAAGCATTATACGAAAAGGACTGATTTGCTTTGTATGCCTATGGACACCAACCTCCAAAATTTCAGCAACTTGATGGTTTCTATCCAATGAAGCAAATAACACACTTCATCGAGACTTGCAACAATGTCGACACAGATGGTGACCTCTTAATGAAACAATCTATGTCATCTCTTAAAGGCCTCACATTTGACTGATATATAAACTTACTCTTAGATCTCGTGATAGTCGGAAGCAAGTGGAGAATGAGTTCTTGAATCCCTTCTATAGTAGACACCATGTGGTCAACATAAGTGAGTTGATCAACACTAGGCAATGCAATAAGGAGCCAGTCATTGATTACATCAATAATTAGCATCCCCTCTTTTTCAAGTGCATAGATCACTTATCTCCGTCCTCTACAGTTGAGATATGTGCTCAAGGAATGAAATATGATGTGTGATAAATGGCCATTTTGTTTAGGATTATAGGGTCATATATGCTAGAATTTTAGGGGATATTTTCGCATTCTATGGTGATTTTATACCCCTTTTTTATTTTTACACTCGTATGTGTATTGTGTGCTTTTGTAGATTTTATCGAATAAACTTGAGTGTACTAAGTTCATGGTTGATTTTCGATGTTGTAGATTTTGCATAGAGATGGATCAGTCGCTTGTTGACTAGCCTAGCCATCATCCCTATAGGGCAATGATGTAGTTCACATTTCCATTCTCTATAAATTTGTGCATGAGATGGATCATGTCATTCGGTATGAATTGCTACAAATCAAGGAAAATCTTAAGAAGAACCCATATGTATATTAGAGAAGTTAAGAAATAAGACCACCCCGTATGCTAAAGTGCATTGAAAGCACCACAAAACAACTAAAGCAACTTTGAAACCTGAGTAGGAACTGCGGGAGAAATACCCAACTTCATTTTCATTAGGCAACTGAATTTTGAGGACAAAATTCTTTTAAGTGGGAAGCATGTAGCCTAGAAATTTTAGTTAGAACTAATTATCAAGGTTAATACTTTTAATTAGCTTTACTATATTAAATTTTTATACTAGCTTAAAAGCACAAATTTATGAGAGTTTATAGTAAAAATTTTCATGAATTATTGTGTGATTATGTGAAATTAGTTAATTTGGGAAAATTAGTTTTACTACTTGATGCTAGATTAGCTATAGAGCAAGCTAGTGTACCCTTGCCCAAACCCAGTACATCGAAGTGAGTTGAGGGGAAGGGGGAATGAGACCAAAACAAAAAATAAATAATAGGCACCCCCTATATTGAAGGCCATAATGCTAACAGGCAACCTCTAAGCTTAGAAAACTTCTTTCGGCCAACGCGTTCCCAAGCCACCCATGCTAAGTATCATATTTGCATGAATAATTTAAGTGTAATACCTCAACTATGGCAAAAAGGATTTGCAGTGACTATCTATATTACCAAAAGGTGCACTTTCCTGTCCTAGGAGCCTACCTTTAAAAACACCATAGTAAGTGTGTTTATTGTGGATAAATCTCATGATGAGTGACCTCCTAGGAAGTTTAATATGCAGCGCGTGTGCGAGGATGAAGCACGCTAGGAAGGCTTGTCATGAGTTCCTTGAAGTTGCTCCTGGTAATTGTTTGTAGCTTGGGAAGAGGCCAGAACGTTACAAATGATGTTAGAGCTGACCCACAAGCATGAGCTACACCAGTGGAAGAAAAAGCCCTAGGCAATAACCAAGTAGGACAAAGATAAAGGGAGTGGACCACCAGTTAAAGGGACTTATGTGTTGATCAATTTGTGAGGCACAATAAGGACGAAGTGCTCTTTATGTGGGGGTAAAAGTAATACCTAAAGAGTGGCTTAAAAGATTTGAAGTGACTACCTATATCACCAAAAGGTGCACATTCCTTTTTAGAAAGCCTACTCTTAAAAACTCAACAGTTAAGTGTGATTGCCATAGATGGTGACCTTTTGGCCCAAACAGAGTGTGATCGGGATGAAGTATACCGGAAAGGCTTGTGGTGATTTGTTGGGTCAGTCAATGATCCTTGAAACTGTTCCTGGTAATTGTCCCCCGCCCAAGAAGGGATTCGTGTTATATTAAGTGTTTGGGAGTCATTTAGGTGATTGATATGCATAATTGTATGATTTATACCTGTATTTCTACTATTACATTTGCGTTCTGCTCGTTTGTGAGTGTTTATAGATTCTGACCTTGTGAGCCGAAAGCATGTGAGTAGGATGATGATTTCAAGATATTATGGATAAAAGAAGGTAGCAAAATAGACTTAAAAATACCCGACATGGATATACCTTGGTCAATATCATGGTCTAGCACGCTCCAGGAAGAACGAGCAGGAGGACCAAGAGAGAATAATGAGGCAAAGAGGACTATGACTTAGATATGGTGCTAACCACAGTCTGTGGGGTCCCCCATGGTTACCCGTGGTGAGCCTCCTTCCTAGAGCTTGCTTTTTTTTCTTCACTACTATTCAACTTCTAGGCGCTTGTACGTTTAGCTGGAGCATTTTTGGGATAAAAGGTTCGTTTTTCTCAACCAGGTAGCAATCCTATCCATCATGCTGTCATCATCCATCATCTCCCTCGTCCATAATCCATCATTTTTGAGAGCTTGCAGGAAGGAGGAGTGAAGACTGTGCCAAGTTCAAAGAACTTTGGGCGTTGATTAAGAGATCGTCTCCCAGGCTTCAGGAATAAGCAATCTTCTCTATACTTTTTCTTCATTTTCTCTTCTAGATAATTTATGTTTTTAAATGTCTATTTTGTTGAATTTGAACATGGTTCTTAATCTAGGGTTGCTAAACCATATGATATTGTTCATTTTGCTAGTTTGAACCTTTTACACTTTTTAAACTTTGCTTGGCCATTTCAATCTAGCCTTTGAATTTAGATTGCTATTATGAGATGTTTGGCCAACTTCTTACATATATCTTAGATGCTAGATCGAAGTACTGAAAGGTGGAGATTGGTGTTAGAAAGCTAGGATCAAACTTAGCTTAATAATCACCTGAGAAAGGATTGTGAATTGAGTGGTTTTATGATAATCATATTCTTAAACTTGATTCGGTTGAGATCTACTAAGAATTAGCACATTAATTAAGTTCATTCGCTCTATTTTGAAACAAACTTAGGAACAATTCTTAAATATTATCGACCATTGAATCAACCGTTAAAGTGAGAAGTGTTTTTTGACTAGCTAGATCGGCACATTAGGTGAAGATATTCTTATTCATCGAAGTTAGTCTTTGTGGTTTAATGTTTTTTAGATGAAAATCAAAATCAAAGCTTGGATTTGCTTAGCAAACTTTTAAAGGAATCCTTGGTGATTCAATCTAGTCCTTGTGGGAACGATCTTGATTTATAATACAAAACTTGTGCACTTCTGGTGGCGATTAAGTTTTTGGCAATGTTATCAGCAACTAGAATTAGGTATTGGGTTATCCCCAAGATCATCAACTAAGCATTCCTTTCTTTTAGTTTTCCAATTTTACTTGTTTTGATGTGCTTTTATTGTGTGTAGTTGCCTTCCATTTATGGCAAGTCCCTTAATTTTTGAGCACTCGTTAAGTTGACCCCGAGATCAAGAGGACTTTTCATGGATTGCAAAGATAATGAAGGTTGTAAGAGGAGCAAAAGTAGCCAAACCCAACCGTAAGATGGCAACTGAAAATGAGCAAATGAGGGCCCTTGTGGACCATGTCACTCTAAGAGTTCACAAACTCACCCCAAGTATTACTAGGCTACCTATAACCACCAACAATTTCAAGCTCAAGGTTGCACTAATCTCAATGGTGCAGCAATCACAATTTGGTAGTACCTCATTAGGGATCCAATCATCCAAACTTGCACCTCTTGATTTTTGTGGAGGTGTGTGACGCCTTGAAGATCAATAGAACCTCGATTGACGCTACCTGCCTCTACTTGTTTCAATTTTCTCTTAGGGACAAAGCCAGGTTGTGGCTTCATTCTTTGCCATTGGGATCCATCACCATTTGGGATTAGCTCATGAAGTTCTTCCCAGCCAAGTTCTTCCCTTCTAGCAAGACAGCAAGCTTGAGAAATCAAATCATTTCATTTACTCAAGAGGAGGATGAGTTGCTATACGAAGGATGGCAGTGTTTAAATGACCTTTTAAAGTCATGCCGCCATCATGGTCTTCTAAAGTGAATGATAGTGCAATCTTTCTATAATGGAGTCACACAACCCATGAGATTCATAATAGATAGGGCGGCGGAGGAGCCTTGATGGACAGAGGATGATACATACAACCTCATTGAAGAGATGGCGCTTAATGGCTTAATGGGGGGATAGCTTCCAAGTAAGCTGGAGATAAATTGAGTTAATGCTTTAACTTTGCTTATAGCTAAAATGGATGTCATGACTCAAAGGCTTAATCGTTTGAATGTCAATGTGGTGAATGTCTGTGCCCTTTCTTCTACTTGTGATAATTATGGATCTTTTGACCATGTGACTTTAAATTATCAAGTTGGGAGTTCTTTTGCGTAATCCTCTTGTAACCAAGTTGTATATGTCAATAACATCCAACTTAGACCGAACCATGATGCCTATTCTAACACCTACAATCCTGGTTGGAAGAACTATGCCAACTTATCGTATAGGGATTAGCCTCTACATTTTTGCCAATCCAATGCTAGGGCATCACCATGTGGTGTTCAGACACTTAACTTCCCTCCATAAGTTGCATAAAAGTCTAACGTAGAGGCTATGTTAGAGAGTGTGTTTTTGGCACCAAAAAAAAAAACAAAATGAGTACATTAAGCAATTAGCCTCTAAGGTTGATACGTTTACTATTTATAACAAGATATTGGAATCACAAATTACCTAACAAACTAGTTCCTCTTCTGCACCTCTAGGTTGATTACCCAACAAGCCCGAGCCTAACCCTACAGAGTATTGCAATGATATTGTCTAGGGAAGTGGCAAACAATTAGAGAGTCCTAAGGGTGCTAGCGTTAATGTGGGAAGTGAGAATAATCATGAGGTGAATGTTGATGTGCTGCCTAGTGAGGATACGAGTCCCAAGAGAAGAATGAGAGTGAGAAGTCTAAAGAGTCTAAGCCCCCTTGCCAAAACCTTACATCCCACCCTTGCCTTTCCTATAAAGATTTGTTAAGGCCACACTTGATACTCAATTTTAAGAAGTTTCTTGATGTGCTTAAAAAGTTGTATGTGAACATTCCTCTTATTGATTCATTGTCTCAAATACCCATGTATTGCAAGTGTTTCTCCAAAAATAAAGGAAGATTGATGAGTATCGTACCATAGCTTTAGGTGAATAGTGTAGTGTTATAGTTCTAAATAAGCTTCCAGATAAGCTTAAGGATCTCGATAGCTTCTCTATTTCTTACTTTATTAGAAATGTTAGCATTGATTGGGCTTTGTGTGATCTTAGTTTTATAGTTATTTTGATGCCTATTATATTATCAATATACTTGACTTGGAAGAGTTGAGACCCACAACTATTTTGCCTCAATTACCTAATCGTTCTTTGAAGTACCGTTTGGATATTTTGGAGGATGTTTCAATTAAGGTCGATTACTTTTTGCTGAGAGACTTAGTGATTCTTAATATACCTAACGAGAAGCACACCAAATTATTTTAGGGAGACCTCTCTTGAACACTATGGGTTGTAAAATTGAAGTTCAGAAGAGGTTGACCTTTTATGTAGGAGAGCACCATGCTGAATTTGATTTGTTTAAGGACTACGAGTCTTCTCCTCCTTTATTTGCTCATTGTGGTTGTGATGTGCTTGTTTCTTATGAGACTGTGGAGTTCATAATGCAAAGGTGGATTTGGTTGAAAATTTACCACCTAGCATTGTCAAGCCCTATATTTTTGATGAGGGTTATTTGAGGGATTGTTACAAGTTTGGACACGAGTTGCTATCTTTTCCCCCTATAGGTGATGGTAAGATTGACCTTGAATCAGAGGTTAATTCTGGCTATTGTGAATGGTGGCCCCTTTGATGGTGTCCACCATAAGAAAATTGTGTATGTGGACTACACTGCTGGATGATATTTGATGCTTATGAAGGACCTCAATCCCCTCTATTTTATGTAATTCCTTCTTTTGAAATAATTTGAGTTTAAGGTTCATGATAAGGGTGGGGAAAGTGCAATGGAATACCCATACTTGCCAGTTTGTCCCTCTCTAAAGGATGATCAGTGTAGGTTTTAGTTAGAGACCTAAAAGAAGCGCTGTTTGAGAGGCAACTCAAGGTTCTTTGTCTTTTCTCTTTATTTTTCTTTCTTTAGTTTTTATTCATTTTTGATGTGTGCCTTTACATGATCCTCTCTCCCCTTAGTCTTTTCATGCCTTTATATGTTTATATTAAGGGCACATGGGGGAAGGAATATTTTGTATATTTTGCATCTTTAGTAATCTTTTGCAGTTTAATTCAAACATGTTTGTTTAAATTGCATTAGCATTGTATTTTGGTTGTTTAGGTGCATGTGTAGGTTTTCATTTAGGGTTTAGGTTCCATTTGGAAAAAAATGATAAAAAACTTGAAAAAAGGAAGGAAAAAAAGAAAAAAAATTGAAAATTAAAAAAAAAAACCCTAATGATTATTATCTAGGCAAACAGCTTGAGTGAGTTTTGGTGAGAAAACCCTTTAATTTGAAATTTTTGAAGGTTTTGTGAGTGTTTCTTATTTTGACCTTTTTCTTGATTGAGAATTATGTTACCCCCTAGAGTCTTTGACACTAATGATGGTATATGAGAATCTTTTTATGATCTAGATGAGACTTTGGTTGATATCCAATGAGAATTTGAGTCTAATTTGGACTAATTTATTATATTTAGTCTTATTTTCTTTCATGCATTTAACTCTTCCATGTTGCATCTCTGGCACTTGCCTAGATTCTTCTTCAAAACCACATTGGCATGTGCATGTTTGATGATGAGATAGATGTATTCTTTCTTTGGCTATTTTTGCAACATAGCCAAACAGCTATGCCTGAGTACATATCAACCCCCTTTGCTTGCCCATTTAAGCTTAACTCCATCTCTACTATGAAGCCTTTATACACACCCTTAGCCATACACAAATTGATACCTTTTAGCCAAGTCTATGAAGCATCACTTGATGCATGTACTGGGTAAATTTGAGGATAATTGAGTTTAAGGTGGTTTCGGTATGTTAGTTTATTGAAGGGTTGATGACATTAAGCAATTGGTTTTGTTCCGCTTTTGTTTGGGTTGTATATATATGCATTAGGTTGTGAGTTGACACTTGGAGGCCCTATGCCTTTCAATAGTTGAAATCGTCATTTCATTTTCCAAGCAAAAGAAAAAAGATGGAACAAATCATGTTGGAAAAAAAAGGAAAAACCCTAAAAAAAAACTTGCTTGAATAAGTTGATTGATGTTGGAAATGTATCAAGCTTGCATCACTTTGCCAACTCATTTCCTATGTGATTTGTAGGGAGTATTCTTATTACGTTCTTAAGGTTTGACGTGTTAGGGTGCTTTATGGTTACTTGGTGCTTTGTTTGTTGCTCCTTAGTCACTTGGGTAAATAGCTCCACATTGTCTAAATTCACTTATCCACTCCTTTCTCTTATCTTTTAAGCCCATATTACAACCCAAGAAAAGACCTCTTGATTGTCATGTGCACATTGAACCTTGGTGGTCGAGAATTTGAGAGTTTGGCAAGCACATGGTAGTTTACGTCTTTGCAATGAGTCTTGAGTAAACCCATGCTAT
Source organism: Carnegiea gigantea (assembly GCA_029747015.1). Classification (NCBI taxonomy): domain Eukaryota; kingdom Viridiplantae; phylum Streptophyta; class Magnoliopsida; order Caryophyllales; family Cactaceae; genus Carnegiea; species Carnegiea gigantea. The sequence continues at coordinate 31,402 of JAKOGI010002973.1, read as the reverse complement.
ATTTCAAACGCACGAGTGGTAATGTTTTACATTTTTCAAAAGTAAGGTTCTATCGGCCCATTTAGCTCTACTTAATTCTATGTGCTTGTATGATGTCTTTCGTGGCTGTTTGGGGATGAATAGTTTGATATCTGGCTTGTAGTCTTATACGTTTTAGAAAGCATTCACCTTATCCTGATTTTAAAATAACTTATGTGCTATTTGGGGTTTCCATTAATTGGTATGCTTAACTATGATGTGCTATGAGTGGTCTAACTTAAAGAGGTGGTTGTGCTTTTGAATCCTAAACGCATTCCACTGTGTCAACTTATCTTGAGTTTGGCTTTGCTTGGGTACAAGCAACGATCTAAACATAGGGGAGTGCTAAATGCGTTATTTGTATAGATTATTGAAGTATTGGGGGTCACTTTATGGGTTTAATATGCTTAATTGCATGATTTATGGCTCTATTTTAACTATTACACTTGGATTTCGCTTGTTTAATAACGTTTGCATATTTTGACCTTGTGCGTCCGAAGCTTATGAGCCTAAAATATGGGAGTGGAATGATGATTTTGAGGCCTTATAGATCAAAGAAGGTAGCAAAAGGGGCCTAAAGACACCCAACATGGACATACTATGGTCATCACTATGGTCTAGGAGGTTCTAGGAAGAAGCATCAGGAGGAAGAAGAGAGAAGGACTGAGACAGAGAGTGTGACGACTTGTCTATGGCGGTGCCCACGATCCGTGGGGCCCCCACGGCTAGTCTCTAGTGAACCTCCTTTCCTCGGTCGTCTTGTTTTCTTCATGATTGTGCGATTTCCAGACAGTTTTTACATTTAGCTGGACCATTTTCATGATAGAAAGCCTGTTTTTCTCAGCCATGTAACCGTCTTATCCATCATTGTATTATCATCCCTTAGCTTCCTTACATCCATAATCCGCCATCTTTCAGAGCTTAAAGGAAGGAGGAGTCAAGACTGTGCCAAGTTCGAAGAACTCTGGGCTTTGATTAAAAGATTGTCTATCACGCTTCAAGAATAAGCAATCTTCTCTTCACATTTTCTTCATTTTCTCTTCTAGATATATTTAGGTTTCTAGATGTTTGTTTTGAATTGAACACGAGTGCGTAGTTTTCTGAATCCAGCGGTTCCTAAACCGTATAATATTACTAATTTTGCTAGTCTGGGCCTCGTGCACTTTGAAACTTTGCTTTGTTGTTTCAATCTAATCCTTGAATTTTGATTGCTACTATGAGAATTTTGGCAGACTTCTTGCATGTATGTTCGATCAAAGTACTAAAAGGTGAAGACCACCGTTAGGAAACTAGAATTAAACTCGGTTTAAAAATTAGTTAAGAAAGGATTGTGAATTAGGTGGTCTGTCATATTCTTAAACTTGATTCAATTAACATCCAATGAGAATAAGTAATTAGTTTAATCAAGTTAATTCACTTCATTTTGAAAGGAAGTTGTGAATTCTTAAATATTATTGAGCATTGAATCAACCAGTGATGTGAAAAGTGCTTGTTTGACTAGCTAGATTGGCACATTGTTAGGTGATGCTGCTCCTAGATGTTTTTAGTCATTGAAGTTAGTTCATGTTATGTAAATGTTGTTAGATAAAAATCGAAATCCAATCTTGAAATCACTTAACAAACTTTTAAAGGAATACTTGGTAGTTCAATCTAGTCTTCGCATGAACGACCTTGATCTATACTAAAATGCTTACCTTGCGACTCCATTGTTCTCAGCACCATCCTAGAGAAAAAGAATGAACAAAAGGAAGAGAGAGGGAGGGAAAATTCATGCCAAAGAAGTGGGGAAGAGGATGATGTAGTAGTAACCCAAGTAGAAGAACCAAAACAAAGAGGAGCAATGCAACAACATCAGGAAGAAAAAAAGACTAGGCATCTACCCAATTTGACCAAACCATCCATAAATTTGGGTGCAATAGCTTGGAAGTCAGGCAGGTAATTTTGCATGCTCCACTTAGTACAAATTTCAAATTATGTGAAATCTAGCCATGAAGTTTGGGCCATTATGGCAAAAATTGGGGTTCAGCATATGTGGTTGAAATTTGATTGAGGAAAAAGAGTTGGAATGGATTTGTTGGGGAATGAGACGAATTGAGCTAAGATAATGATTATAATGCCCCTACGCCCCAGGCCGGGATAGTTACCAAGAACGACTTTTAAGGATCGTCGAGTGACCCCACAAATCACCACAAGCATTTCTGTCGTGCTTGTCCTCACTCACACGCTACCTAAAAAACTTCCCAGGAGGTTATCTATCATAAGATTTTTCCGTTACAAGCACACTTAATTATGAAGTTCTTAAGAGTAGGCTTCCCGAAAAGGCAGGTGCACCTTTGATAAGATAAGTAGTCACTTCAAATCTTTTCAAGCCATGCTCGGGTGTTACAATGATTGTGTGTGAATGATTGTTAATGCTTGAGGTTAAATTAACGTGGTGCTAAATGAGGGAGAACGGGGGAGTGCAAAGTTGTGGGCTCACTTGCTATGAATTATTAGCTGTTTTTATTTTACAATATTCTATAATTGATTTTGAGTTCAGTGTGAATTGTTTAGTTGAGCTATGAATACTACTTCTCCAACAAATTAGAAGAGTGCCTTCGAGACTTCGAGGGAAATTTCCCCTTGTGTATGCTTTTGGCAATGAAGGGTTGAACGAGGAAGGGTGCTGCTAGTCTGTTCAACAGTTCGGTCCAGCTGTAGACCTAGACTGTGCTTCGGGTAGCACCTAGACCCCATTTTAGCTCTGTCCCATTTTGTTTGGTTTATGTGCTTAGGGGGTTGTGTATTGTGATGAGCCACAGGAATTTTAATAGGTAAAATAATAGCCGAATAAGTCAGGATTGCCCTGTCTGTGTAACAAATTCCAAACTAGGTGAATTTTTGTGAGCTTTAAGTTTAAACTCACTCAATTTACCTTTAAACATCTCTAAAACATCTTTAAACTATTGTTCACCTCATTTGACTTCTCACAATAATTTACCATAAGTTTCTCTAAACTAATATGTGCTAAAAGTGTCGATTTGCTTGTTCAACTGAATCAAACCAAGTTTTAGGGATTGGTAGGCTACTTGTAACATTTTCAAACAATTTTAAGGGTGCATTTTAGGAAAAGTATGATTTGGGGACATTCCTTAGGTTTAAAGTTGCAATCAACTTCCATTAATCGATGTTTGTCTCCACAAAAATTCATTTTAATAAGGCATGACCTATTCTTATGTTCTTGAAAATGAATTTGCATTTCAAGATATTTTGGGCTAGGAGGGTAGTCATAAGAAAAGATTCGGTCTTGGGAGGAGACCATAGAATCCTGAATAAAGCAGAAATTCTAGTCACAAGGGCAGGACTATTGACTTTTCAAAGCCCAGGGGATTCAAAACTAGTGGTTATGATTATCCCTCAAAGAGAGCACTAAATATCAAATCCAATGTCCAGAAAAGTGGTTTTACCTGTACTAGTTCAAAATCTATTTGTTGCTGAATTACTTCACTATATCATTTGACACACAGCAAAAAAACATTTCCAAAAGTATTCAGTTGAGTTAGAAACCGCTTTCTTTCTGTGAAATAGTTTTACAATGACGTTACTTGCTTGGATTAAAGTTTTAAAGGCCTTTGGCTATTTGTTACCGCTTATAGGCTTTGAATGTGTACTAATTAAGTAACCTAGTTGAACCTCAGGACTCAGGAGATGGGACATTGCGTTAGAGTAAGAATAATCACTCTGTTTCCTTCCTTGGTTGTTGCTAGTGAATAAGTTAGGTGTTGGTTGTTCGGCTAAGGCCTAAGGTGTAATTATTAACTAAAGTTTCGTGCCATTGCTACTTATTGTATTGTGTATGAACGTTTTGATTATTGTGTGTAGATGACCCACTAAGTGGTTTTATCTGTTACAACTTCACAGTCTATCTATTTCTGAATTACTTCATTTTATCATTTGAAGAAGTGTAAAAATTCTTCAAAAAAGGTTTCAGCTAAGTTAGAACAACTTTCTTTGTGTGAAATAAGTTTATATTAGCTTGATTGACTTGAATTAAAGTTCTAAAGTGCTTCTATAATTTATTACCACTTCTAAGCTTTGAATGTGTACTAAGTAAGCCCCAACCCATACTCTTTTAAGGGAAAATTGTACATAATGTAGTCCAGCTATGTCCCTGTAACATAAACATAAGGTATTGCATAAGTCCTTTTAAACTAAAATTGCAATAGTACTGCTTGTAAACTACATTAACCAAGGGCACCTAAGACTTTTCCGGATTAATACCTAAGGACTTACATCATAATCTTAGGAAAATCAATCCAACACCCTAGGCATCACGCCCAAGTTTAGTCAACTATAACCTACTAAGGTCAGGCCTGTTCAAAAATGTTACAACTAAAACTATACAAAATTTGACTTTGTGGCATTCCCAGAGATGATCTATATGCTTACAGTTTCCTACAACATAATTATGGGTACAAGATAGCAACAACACAGGTTGCTTGCAAACATGATCATTCCTGTAAAATATAGACCCTTCCTACCCACATCTTGTTGGAAGCTCACATCCAGAAACAGGAAACTACTGTGGTATCTTGGTTTAGTCATAACCAGGAAAGAAGGGGGAAAAGATATTAGGTGAGCTGTTATGCGCACAATCGGTAATCTGCATGACAAAATCAAAATGTTTGTATGCAATACAATAATTAGTCACCTCATAGAAGTTTAGATGCTATTGTCATATTAGGCATGCATTGATGAGCCAACACTTAGCTCTTTCACTAACAGTAACTAAGGAATTAAACGTAGTGAATCACAGCATCTCCAAAGGAGCACCCAGCTACTTGACGTATTGCTACGGAGTACTTATTTGAGTGCTATTCCTAAGTTCAACGCAGGCAGTTAACAATAAGATGACCTTAACAACCATAACTCGAAATGACATAGAAACAACACTTATCAAACGATAGGTTGAAACAAGAAGCTTGACGTTCAGCTAGGATTACTTAATACGCATTCAAAGCTTAGAATTGGTAACAAATAACAAAAGACCTTAAACTTTAATCAAGCCAATCCAACCTATATAAAGTTATTTCACAAAGAAAGTTGTTTTTGACTTAGCTGAAACATTTTTTTTGAAGAGTTTTTCAACTTTTTGAAACAATGCAATGAAATAATTCAGAAAAGGTCAAACTCAAAATTCATAGCAGGATCCGATATTCAGTGCTCTCTTTGAGTGCGTAATCATAACCCACGATTTTTGTATCCCAGATGTCTTCCAAAGTCAACAGACTCCTACCCTCGTTAGGGTAACGAAAACTAGGACCCCGACTCTTTTCGGTATCCTTACATGTACTCCGAGACCGAGTCTTTTCTTGAGACGAACCTCCGAGCCCTAAACGTTTGAAAGTGTAAATTCATTTTTGAGAATGTAAAAATAGATCATACTTTATCAAAATGATGGCGTCAAGCATCAGTAATTAGTTGTAACTTTAACTTAAGGAATGCCCCAAAATCACACTTTTTTTCAAAATGCACTCTTGAAATCATTTGAAAATGTTATTAGCAGGGTAACAATCCCCAAAACTTGGTTCGATTCAGTTTTACAAGCAAATTAACACTTTTTGCACACGTGTTTAAACAAACCAGTGCTAAATAATTTTTGACAATCACATAGGTCAAATAATCATTTAAACTTGTTTTAGATATGTTTACGGGAACATCAATTGAATTTAAACTCATAGCTCATAGGAATTCAGTTTGTTTGGAATTTATAACATGAACAAGCAATCCTACTCGATTTAGCAATTATTTTACAAATTAAAATCCTACAGCGCAGCACAATACATAACACACCTAGCACATAACCTAAAATAAGAAGGGGGAGACCTGAATCAAGGTCTAGTTGCTGCCTGGTTCACAATCCCCGTCCACAGTGGAATCGAACCGTTGAATCTACTATTAGCAACTTTTTTGTTCAATCCTGTGGCAGTCCCCCACAGACACATAGTGAAATATTCTGGGAAAATTTACCTATTGGTGTTGTTTCGATAATCACTTTTTATTGCTTCGACTGTGTTGCTGGGAACTGCTTTTCTTTTTTTCCTGGAGGGGCCCACTTAAAAAGAAGGAAAGTGCTGTGGCCAGTAGAATGCGTTAGAGCATTGGCAGCGGGAGAGAAAGAAGTGGAACGCGGGCCCCAGCTGACCACGTGTTGCAAAATGAAAGGGCAAGAAAAAAGGTGACACGCGGGGGAGCACGCACAGGCGTGTCTCCCCACGTGTAACTTTAGCCTTTTTTTAATTATTTTTTTCTTGTTTTTTCTTTTTTTTTGGGAGTAGATATATAATTTTTAAATGATTTAAAAAATAGGTTGTGTGTTATAAGGTGGGTCCATGATAAATATTT
>JAKOGI010002973.1:0-15000 GCA_029747015.1 Carnegiea gigantea | reverse complement strand
TATTATTCTCAGTTGATTTAATTAGGCCTGAATAGTAACTTTGATATGATGAACGGAACCCTTGATTTGATGTTTGCCTAATTGGTTAATGTATACCTGATTAGTAATTTCGATATAATGAACGAACGCCTTGATTCATATGAGGCTTAGTTGGCTTAATTAGGCCTGAATAGTAACTTCGATGCAATAAATGAAACTCTTGAATCGATGTTGCTTAACTAGTTATTTTATGCCTGAATAGTAATTTAAAATGACATGGGCATGACATGCTTAATTCCTAAACATAAGTCATGAATGTAATCGAGTTTCATGTCTTTTTAGTTTAATACGGTTCATTAAGTGCCCGCTTCAAGTTGATGCGACATAGATATATACGTGCATGTGTTTATAAATGCTACAATGCACCGCTGGATAGTGCTGCTTGCCCAGGTAAGTGCATAAATCTATTAGACGTCTCTTTATAAGCTTGCATGATAATATGTTATGATTGCTAAATTGAAAACCGAGATGGTAGTTGGATGGTTTAAGGTAGAATTATGAGTGGTTCGATGTTCTTTATGGTACGGTGCTTGTGAGGAGGGAGCCTGGGCTGTGAATTAACCGCAATCGTGTGTATTGCGAGGCCGTGTATGGCTCATTATGTTGTTAAAATGATATGAAGTGCTTGAATGTAATACGTGCAAATCCCTCCCATTTTATGTTATCAAGATGCATTATGCATGTGAAGGCGTTGTTTTTAAAAAGGATGTTTCTCGCGTTTCAAAACAATAATATCCATGACTATTAGCAATCAATGGCCTATTTTAGCTATACAAATTTCTTTTTAGGAGTGAATTCGCTTGAACGGGGGAATCCCTAAAGAATTTGATTGAATAGAAAGTGTGATGTGTGAAAAAAAAGATTTTGCTACGAGAGGCAGCAAAATTATTAGCCGTTATGGCCCATACGCTTTCAATTGGCTAAGATAATGTGCTTCGAATAATACGTTATGAATGATTATGTTAACCTAGGGGATAAGTCCTGATACTAGGAGACCCTAGAAGACCCTGACGAGGGTAATGGTTCGATATGTTATATGTAGCCATCCTGGCAGTAAGAGCATAAGTGTGAGCGTTAGGTCTCACTACGGGGTTGAGAATAGATCTCACCCAATCAGCACCCTATAATGATCTTATGCCATATGTGTTTTCCTTATAAGCAAAGAAAAGCAGTTGGTATTTTGCCATTTTAAGTATTTCAGAAGAAAGAAAGTTTCAACGGCCATTAAGAGGCCAGTTGAATGAAATGTGAAAAGTTATAAGGGTCATTACGTGACCAACACAAAAGAGATTTCCTTTAATGAAAATGAGCCTCAAAGAGGCTGAGAAAAGAGTTTTTATGGGCCTCAAGAGGCTAAGCAAAGTGTTTTCAAGAAAAGAAGAAATGTTTTCTGTGCATGTCCTGTGCTTTTCTTATGAATGAAATGTGAATGAGATTTCAAGTAAGGCTAAGCAAAGTGTTTTCATAAGAAGAAAGAAAGATGCCTGTGCATATCATATGAATGAGATCTAAGTAAAGTATGCTAATGAAAATAAAGCTTTATGTGAATATTTCAAGTATAACTTCTGGATGAGATACGAAGTAAGATGAGATCATGAAAAAGAAAGCCATATGATCATATTTCATGCATACCCTATGAATAAGATTTGAATGAGACTTAAAATTTGTGTGTGCCTTATGTATGCCATATGAATGAAATGCCAAGAAAAGTATGCTTATGAAAAGAGATAACCTTATGTGCACATCATATGAATGATGTTTCATATATAGTTTAAATGGAATACTAAAGGTTATGTTATAAAAAAAAAAGATCCCTTTTCTTAGCCTTCGATGCTTGCTTACGTGCTTAAGTGCTTGTTAGTAAAGGAACTTAGTAATTGAGGGACCTAGAAATATGTTTGAGTGGCTGAAATGAAGTTTATGTTTAGTAACCCTCCCATAAGGACTTTACAAATGCCTAATATTATAGTAAAGTATGAATACGTGATATGTGACTATTAAAGATATTATAGCCTGCAACGGTTTTGGTTTTAAGGGGGTCGGGGACCGCTCACTGAGCGTGTGGTTGCTCATCCCACTACTCTTTCCTCTTTTCCCCCTAGGTTTTCTTTGTGATAGGAAGAAGTTGAGTCAGCTATGTCAAGATGGAGTCTATTCTCGCTTGCAAGGTGTTATGTGTGCTTACTTGTCTTTAATGAAGTCATGTAAAGTATTCTTAGTTTGTACACATTTGCAAACAATTATTCTAGTTCATGTAATGCATATGGTATGAAGGTCGCTCTGTATGGCCATATGAGCTAACCATCTAATTAGCTAAATGTTTTCTTGGTTAAGGTTAGTTATGATTTGGGATGTAAATCCCAATACTTCGGTTGTGTGAACCGTTGAGTTATATCTTTCATTTCTTCTTTATTAATGAACTATTCTGTTTGGTGTACTCCAAGCGAGCGGCTCCTTGAGTTATGAACTCCGGCGTGTAGCCGTTGAGCTTCTTTTAAATATTTTACGCTTCTGTCGATTTACAGGGGTTTATTGTAAGGCTTTTAGCTTTGAAACAGTCAGTTTTTAGGGAAAACTCTATTCATTTCGCCCCAGAATTTTAAGTAAGAAGTTAAGAAAGTATAACACTCCTGACCCTAGGGGTTAGGGGTGTTATATTGATGGTATCAGGGCATGGTCCTGCGACCATAGGCCGCGACCTGAGTCTTGCATCTCATATAGTTGCCTAGGAATCTGTTCGCAACGACATGATACATGCCTACCTTGTGTGCAAATGTGAGTTTTATGTGAATGTTAGCGCGTTTACCTAATTAGGTGCGGCTTTAGTGAGCTGATTGGTTGGATGAAAGAACCATTTGCTAAGGTGTAGGCCAAGTGACTCGTATTTTCGTGGATAAGTTAAGTCTTAGCTCAATCGAAAGTTTAAAGAACATATGATTTGAATTTGAATGATTGGAAAAGCCTTAACTCTAAGCTCATCTTTGCCTCTGAAGTACAATTTACTCCTTGGGCCCCATAATGAAGTGAGCAGACGCACTCAATGGTTGGTAGGGAATAAGCTAGAAGCAGTTAAGCCATTCTCTTTTCGAAATATAGAGACCTTGAGATCCTTCCTAAATAGCGTGTTGTGGTTTTTCTTTCGCATAAAAAACCTTTCTAATTCCATAGTTAGGCCTTACTATTGCGTCTGAAGACTTGCATTTGCTTTACAATGGTGTTCGTGCCTTGTTCTATGAGCATAAGCTTCTATGTGTAACTAGATGTATTGAATACATACTTGTCAAGATGCATCGCTGCTTGATGTGTCCATGACTAGTTATGTGTTTTATGAATAAGTTGTTGCACTTCTTGATGTTTGCTTGACTTAAGTTGGTTTATTATATGACTTGGTCATTTAGGTAATACAAGTTTTGTAATTCATAGCATGACATGACCCCTGACTTATTATTTGCATTCCGTGACTTCTATAATGTCATGTTATAGCTAAGTAACTGCATGCGCCCGTCTTCGAAGCATGATGAGATGACCATAGAAACCTACATTCATATATTCTTACCCTTATTTGATTGATCACAGTAGCGTAGTGGAAGCATATAGGCCCATAAGCCATAGACCCAAGACTTATCCTTTTACTATAGGTTGCAACCTAGGGTTTGCATTTACATAGGGTCATATAGGTACATTCTCGCGTGACAATAAATTAGCTTAAGTGTCTTCGAGTATCAACATGGCATACGTGTGTTGCTAAGCTCATAGGAGCTTATACAGTTACTTTGGACTTGTTATTAAGTAGTCATTGATGTGTTTTGTCAACAAATTGTTTAGTAAATACACTTCATGGTGTTTGCTTAGCTTGAGTTTGGCTAGGCATGTGGCTGAAATAGTCGAACAATTTAACTTGTGTGATTTGCCAAAAAGTATGATCTCTAAGCCATTGTTTACACTCCATGAATTTTATTATCTTATGGTATAGCTTGAGTGGTTGTATAGACATGTATTTAATGCATGACGTAATAACTGTAAGCGGCTGCATTCACATGTGTTCACATTTATATGTTTCATGTTTTAGGAGGGGAGCATGATAATGTATCCAAGGTCATATTTAAATTCTTTTTTCTAAATTTGGTGTGTGAGTTGCATAAAATGACCATTAGCATGATGGATCCAAGTGTTATGGTATGACATGATCGTGCTATCTTGTACCATAAGTTACGTGATAAACTTCATGGGAAAACCTTAGGGTGTATTTTACATTATTAGTTGACTTACTTATTGCCATTAGTATCGTGGGATTGTTTTTGTTTTGGTCTGCAGTATTGTCATGCTACCGTTCTATATAATAATAGTTTGCAATCTTAGAGACCTACATTTGTGTGAATATGTGATTGTCCATCTAGTTCATGTGACACGATAATGTGCTTCGGGTGCTTGTGGTCGCATTGGAGTCTATACATCACTTGATCATCGCATTATGAAATATGCATGATCTGGTGTGGGTTAGTTGTGTTGCATATATATTTGCGATATTCCTATAAGGGTGCAAAAGGGGTGTAGATTTATGTCTATGACCGTGTCATCTTACTTACATGTTCTCAGTAAGCAGAGATAATCAGTTCTCTATGAAGACCCTATGGTTGAGCTTTCCATTAGCTAAGCTATTGTGATTATCTCGTCTACTTATTATCCTTTCAGCTGCACACTCTAGCCGGAAATCTTTTATTTAGTTTATTGTAGTCCTAACATGAGACATAAGCTCAGGAGTTCTTGAGTAATTCCTCTACTAACTTCCATGTTGCTTGCTGTATTATGCCCTGTAACTCACATGCTTGAGCAACTATTTCGAAAATATGTGCATGCAAATTAAGTACTTAGAAGCCTTCCTTCCCCCATGGAAACTACTAGTCCCGGTGGGCGATCTCTACCTAAAACAACGTGCTTATAAGTAACATACTAAACCCCCATTGCCCATCAGCCTGCATTCTTAGCATGCCATTTTTCTTCCAAGTTCTTTCTCGCTTGCTAATTGATAGTGCCATGAATTACTCTCAGTAATGTACAGGCTATAACCTTGTAGCAGTGATTGATGTCGCTCATAATTATTAGTCTTGTAGATGCTGAGTTATCTCATGTCCTTGCTACTTTGGTGTCCGTGCTACTTTAGTGTGATACGGAAGCCTTGGTTGACTAACTTGATTTTGAAGTAATTCTATTTCTTCATGTCTTAGAATGAACTTGGTTAAGTTGAATGCCGTGACATGACCTCGAATTATTATGTTTAAGTTGCCATACACGAAAAATCCTTTAAATGTCCGCTCGTGTTGATGCATAAGTGTAGAATGGTCGTTGCGATTCTAGTATTGCTTAGATAAAAATTTTAAAGATGACGTTCATTTTAAATAAGTTTGATATGGTCATCCATGCCAACTCATTTGTCCCGCTTCAATGTGATTTGCCCTCGGTGCCTAAATAGAGTGAGCAGACGCTTGAAGAGGATTGGTGAGGAGGAGACTGGATACCATAAGCCATTTTCCTTCGATTTAAAAGAAGTAGTAATTGCAAAATGAAACCTTTTGGAAACCTACTGTGTTAATCATAGTTGTGTGCGTACATTCTCGGAATGACCGAACTTAGATTTAGAATTTTGAGGGTGAAATTCTTTTAAGGGGGAAAGAGTGTAAGACCCGCCTTCTTTGCTTTAAGTTAACCTGGCTGTCTTACTTTTTACGTTATAAAAATCGTATTTTTAGTAACTATACGAGTTAAATTAGTATCGATGTGTTTATGTGAGTGATAATTTTATCAAAAAGAATTATCAACGCTATTATTGATTTTAAAGTTAATTAATGCTAATTGTGCCTTTAAGTTATATCGATAGTTTAATTTAGTTGATTGCCAAAGTGTAAATCAAAATGTTAGCTGTGGGACATTTCAACTCGAGTTTAGTCTAATCGCTAATGAGTTTGGGACTGGAACCTAGCTATTTTATGTTAATTGAGCAACACAAAAAAAAAAAAAAGAAAGAAGAATAAGGGGCCGAAGCCCCTTTCTCTTTCACGGCAGAACCACGGGCGAGAAGGGGGGTCTTAACCAGCCCGCAACCCCGACACCCATAGAGAGAAAGAGGAGGAAAGAGAGAGAGGGATGAGTGAAGGAGAGCGAGAAGGCTGGCGGCGGCGGTGCCACCCCTGTGCGTACGCCCGCCCGGAGGCTCCTCCACCAGCTCGATGCAGCCATCATAGGGAGAGAGAGGGAGGTCGAGCGAGAAGGAATTCGAAGCACCGCGAGAATTGGGCCCAATGAAAACCGAGATGGTAGTTGGATGGTTTAAGGTAGAACGAAACCCTTGATTCGATGTTTGCCTAATTGGTTAATGTATGCCTGATTAGTAATTTTGATATAATAAACGAACGCCTTGATTCATATGAGGCTTAGTTGGCTTAATTAGGCCTGAATAGTAACTTCAATACAATAAACAAAACTCTTGAATCGATGTTGCTTAACTAGTTATTTTATGCCTGAATAGTAATTTAAAATGACATAGGTATGACATGCTTAATTCCTAAACATAAGTCTTGAATGTAATCGAGTTTCATGCCTTTTTAGTTTAATACGGTTCATTAAGTGCCTGCTTCCAGTTGATGCGATATAGATATATACGTGTATGTGTTTATATATGCTATAATGCACCGCTGGATGGTGCTGCTTGCCTAGGTAAGTACATAAACCCTATTAGACGTCTCTTTATAAGCTTGCATGACAATATGTTATGATTGCTAAATTGAAAACCGAGATGGTAGTTGGATAGTTTAAGGTAGAACTATGAGTGGTTCGAGGTTCTTTGTGGTACGGCGCTTGTGAGGAGGGAGCCTGGGTTGTGAATTAACCGCAATCGGGTTTATTGCGAGGCCGTGTGCGGCTCATTATGTTGTTAAAATGATATGAAGTGCTTGAATGTAATACGTGCAAATCCCTCCCCTTTTATGTTATCAAGATGCATTATGCATGTGAATGTGTTGTTTTGAAAAAGGATGTTTCTCGCGTTTCAAAACAATAATACCCCTGACTATTAGCAATCAATGGCCTATTTTAGCTATACGAACTTCTTTTTGGGAGTGAACTCACTTGAACGGGGGAATCCCTAAAGAATTTGATTGAAAAGAAAGTGCGATGTGTGAAAAAAAGAATTCGCTGTGAGAGGCAACAAAATTATTAGCCGTTATGGCCCATACGCTTTCAATTGGCTAAGATAATGTGCTTCGGTTATGAATGATTATGTTAACCTAGGGGATAAGTCCTGGTACTAGGAGACCCTAGAAGACCCTGACGAGGGTAATGGTCCGATATGTTATTTGTAGCCGTCCCGAGAGTAAGAGCTTAAGCGTGAGCATTACGTCTCACTATGGGTTGAGAATAGATCTCACCCAATCAGCATCCTATAATGATCTTATGCCAGATTTGTTTTCCTAATAAGCAAAGAAAAGCAGTTGGTATTTTGCTATTTTAAGTATTTCAGAAGAAAGAAAGTTTCAACGGCCATGAAGAGGCCAGTTGAATGAAATGTGAAAAGTTATAAGGGTCATTATGTGACCAACACAAAAGAGATTTCCTTTAATGAAAACGATCCTCAAAGAGGCTAAGAAAAGAGTTTTTATAAGCCTCAAGAGGCTAAGCAAAGTGTTTTAAGAAAAGAAGAAAAGTTTTCTGTGCATGTTCGGTGCTTTTCTTATGAATGAAATGTGAATGAGATTTCAAGTAAGGCTAAGCAAAGTGTTTTCATAAGAAGAAAGAAAGATGCCTGTGCATATCATATGAATAAGATCTACGTAAAGTATGCTAATGAAAATAAAGTTTTATGTGAATATTTCAAGTATAACTTCTGGATGAGATGCTAAGTAAGATGCGATCATGAAAAAGAAAGCCATATGATCGTATTTCATACATACCCTATGAATAAGATTTGAATGAGACTTAAAATTTGTGTGTGCCTTATGTATGCCATATGAATGAAATGCTAAGAAAAGTATGCTTATGAAAAGAGATAACCTTATGTGCACATCATATGAATGATGTTTCATGTATAGTTTAAATGGAATGCTAAAGATTATGTTATAAAAAGAAAGATCCCTTTGCTTAGCCTTCGATGCTTGCTTGCGTGCTTAACTGCTTGTTAGTAAAGGAACTTAGTCATTGAGGAACCTAGAAATATGTTTGAGTGGCTGAAATAAAGTTTATGTTTAGTAACCCTTCCATAAGGACTTTACGAATGCCTAATATTATAGTAAAGTATGAATACGTGATATGTGACTATTAAAGATATTATAGCCTGCAATGGTTTTGGTTTTAAGGGGGTCGGGGGATGCTCACTAAGCGTGTGGTTGCTTATCCCACTACTCTTTCCCCTTTTCCCCCTAGGTTTTCTTTGTGACAGGAAGAAGTTGAGTCAGCCATGTCAAGATGGAGTCTATTCTCCCTTGCAAGGTGTTATGTGTGCCTACTTATGTCTTTAATGAAGTCATGTAAAGTATTCTTAGTTTGTACACATTTGTAAACAATTATTCTAGTTCATGTAATGCATATGGTATAAAGGTCGCTCTGTATGGCCGTATGAGCTAACCATCTAATTAGTTAAATGTTTTCTTGGTCAAAGTTAGTTATGATTTAGGATGTAAATTCCAATACTCCGGTTGTGTGAACCGTTGAGTTATATCTTTCATTTCTTCTTTGTTAATGAACTATTCTGTTTGGCGTACTCCAAGCGAGTGGCTCGTTGAGTTATGAACTCCGGCGTGTAGCCGTTGAGCTTCTTTTAAATGTTTTACGCTTCCGTCGATTTGCAGGGGTTTATTGTAAGACTTTTAGCTTGGAAACAGTCAATTTTTAGGGAAAACTCTGTTCATTTCGCCCCAGAATTTTAAGTAAGAAGTTAAGAAAGTGTAAAGCTCCTAGCCCTACGGGTTGAGGGTGTTATATTGATGTATCAGAGCATGGTCCTGCGACCATAGGCCGCAACCTGAGTCTTGCATCTCATATAATTACCTAGGAATACATTCACAATGACATGATACATGCCTGCCTTGTGTGCAAATACGAGTTTTATGTGAATGTTAACGTGTTTACCTAATTAGGTGCGGCTTCAGTGAGCTGATTGATTGGATGGAAGAACTATTTGCTAAGGTGTAGGCCGAGTGACTCGTATTTTCGTGGATAAGTTAGGCCTTAGCTCAATCGAAAGTTTAAAGAACATATGATTTGAATTTGAATGATTGGAAAAGCCTTAACTCTAAGCTCATCTTTGCCCCTGAAGTACGATTTACTCCTCGGGCCCCATAATGAAGTGAGCAGACGTACTCAATAGTTAGTAGGGAATGAGCTAGAAGCAGTTAAGCCATTCTCATTTCAAAACATAGAGACCTTGAGATCCTTCCTAAATAGTGAGTTACGGTTTTTCTTTCGCATAAAAGACCTTTCTAATTCCGTAGTTAGGCCTTACTGTTGCGTTTGAAGACTTACATTTGCGTTACAATGGTGTT
This sequence comes from Carnegiea gigantea, assembly GCA_029747015.1. Taxonomy (NCBI): domain Eukaryota; kingdom Viridiplantae; phylum Streptophyta; class Magnoliopsida; order Caryophyllales; family Cactaceae; genus Carnegiea; species Carnegiea gigantea. The sequence goes on along the minus strand of JAKOGI010002973.1, from coordinate 5,431 downwards.
CGTGCCTTGTTCTATGAGCATAAGCTTCTATGTGTAACTAGATGTATTGAATACTTACTTATCAAGATGCATTCGCTGCTTAATGTGTCCATGACTAGTTATGCGCTTTATGAATAAGCTGTTGCACGCCTTGATGTTTGCTTGACTTAAGTTGGTTTAGTATATGAGTTGGTAATTTAGGTAATACAAGTTTTGTAATTCATAGCATGATATGACCCCTGACTCATTATTTGCATTCCGTGACTTCTATAATTTCATGTTATAGCTAAGTAACTGCATGTGCCCGTCTTTGAAGCATGATGAGATGGCTATAGAAACCTGCATTCATATATTCTTACCCTTATTTGATTGATCACAGCAGCGCAGCGGAAGCATATAGGCCCATAAGCCATAGACCCAAGACTTATCCTCTTACTATAGGTTGCAACCTAAGGTTTGTATTTACATACAGTCATATAGGTACATTCTCGCGTGACAATAAATTAGCTTAAGTGTCTTCGAGTATCAACATGGCGTATGTGTATTGCTAAGCTCATAGGAGCTTATATAGTGACTTTGGACTTGTCATTAAATAGTCATTGATGTGTTTTGTCAACGAATTGTTTAGTAAATACACTTCATAGTGTTTGCTTGGCTTGAGTTTGTTAGGCATGTGGCTGAATTAGCCGAACACTTTAACTTGTGTGATTTGCCAAACAGTATGATCTCTAAGCCATTGTTTACACTCCATGAATTTTATTATCTTATGGTATAGCTTGAGTGGTTGTATACACATGTATTTAATGCATGACGTTATAACTGTAAGAGGCTGCATTCACATGTGTTCACATTTATATATTTCATGTTTTAGGAGGGAAGCATGATAGTGTATCCAAGGTCATATTTCAATTCTTTTTTCTAAATTTGGTGCGCGAGTTGCATAAAATGGCCATTAGCATGATTGATCCAAGTGTTATGGCATGACATGATCGTGCTATCTTGTACCATAAGTTACATGATAAACTTCATGGGGAAACCTTAGAGTGTATTTTACTTTATTAGTTAACTTACTTGTTGCCATAAGTATCATGGGATTGTTTTTGTTTTGGTTTGCAGTATTGTCATGCTACTGTTCTGTATAATAATAGTTTGCAATCTTAGAGACCTACATTTACGTGAATATGTGGTTGTCCATCTAGTTCATGCGACACGATAATGTGCTTGGGGTGCTTGTGGTCGCATTGGAGTCTATACATCATTTGATCGTCAAATTGTGAAATATGCATGATCTGATGTGGGTTGGTTCTGTTGCGTATATATTTGTGATATTCTTATAAGGGTGCAAAAGGGGTGTAGATTTATGTCTATGACCGTGTCATCTTACTTGCATGTTCTCAGTAAGTAGAGATAATCAGTTCTCTATGAAGACCCTATGGTTGCAATTTCCATTAGCTAAGCTATTGTGATTGTCTCGTCCACTTATTATCCTTTCAGCTGCACACTAGCCGAAAATCTTTTGTTTAGTTTATTGTAGTCCTAACATGAGACATAAGCTCAGGAGCTCTTGAGTAATTCCTCTACTAACTTCCATGTTGCTTGCTGTATTATGCCCTGTAACTCACATGCTTGAGCAACTATTTTGAAAATATGTGCATGCAAATTAAGTACTTAGAAGCCTTCCTTCCCCCATGGAAACTACTAGTCCCGGTGGGCGATCTCTACCCAAAATAACGTGCTTACAAGTAACATACTGAACCCCCACTGCCCATCAGCCTGCATTCTTAGCATGCCATTTTTCTTCCAAGTTCTTTCTCGCTTGCTAATTGATAGCGCCATGAATTACTCTCAGTAATGTACAGGCTATAACCTTGTAACAGTGATTCATGTCGCTCATAATTATTAGTCTTGTAGATGTTGAGTTATCTCATGTCCTTGCTACTTTGGTGTCCGTGCTACTTTACTGTGATACGGAAGCCTTGGTTGACTAACTTGATTTTGAAATAATTCTATTTCTTCATGTCTTAGAATGAACTTGGTTAAGTTGAATGCCTTGACATGACCTCGGATTATTATGTTTAAGTTGCCATACATGAAAAATCCTTTAAATGTCCGCTCGTGTTGATGCATAAGTGTAGAATGGTCGTTGCGATTCTAGTATTGCTTAGATAAAAATTTTAAAGATGATGTTCATTTTAAATAAGTTTGATATGGTCATCCATGCCAACTCATTTGTCCCGCTTCAATGTGATTTGCCCTCGGTGCCTAAATAGAGTGAGCAGATGCTTGGAGAGGATTGGTGAGGAGGAGACTGGATACCATAAGCCATTTTCCTTCGATTTAAAAGAAGTAGTGATTGCAAAATGAAACCTTTTGGAAACCTACTGTGTTAATCATAGTTGTGTGCGTACATTCTCGGAATGACCGAGCTTAGATTTAGAATTTTGAGGATGAAATTCTTTTAAGGGGGAAAGAGTGTAAGACCCGCCTCCTTTGCTTTAAGTTAACCTGGCTGTCTTACTTTTTACATTATAAAAATCGTATTTCTAGTAACTATACGATTTAAATTAGTACCGATGTGCTTATGTGACCGATAATTTCATCAAAAAGAATTATCAATGCTATTATTGATTTTAAAGTTAATTAATGCTAATTGTGCCTTTAAGTTATATCGATAGTTTAATTTAGTCGATTCTCGAAGTTTAAATCAAAATGTTAGCTGTAGGACATTTCAACTCGAGTTTAGTCTAACCGCTAACGAGTTTGGGACTAGAACCTAGTTGTTTTATGTTAATTGAGCAACATAAAAAAAAAAGAAAGAAGAATAAGGGGCCGAAGCCCCTTTCTCTTTCACGGCAGAACCACGGGCGAGAAGGGGGTCTCAACCAATCCGCGACCCCGACACCCAGAGAGAGAAAGAGGAGGAGAGAGAGAGAGGGGGGGAAGAGCGAAGGAGAGCAAGAAGGCCGGCGGTGGCGGCGCCACCCCTGTGTGTACGCCCGCCCAGAGGCTCCTCCACTAGCTCGACGCAGCCATCACCGAGAGAGAGAGGGAGGTTGAGCGAGAACGATTTCGAAGCACCGCGAGAATTGGGCCCAATGAAAGCCGAGGTGGTAGTTGGATGGTTTTAGGTAGAACGGAACCTTTGATTCGATGTTTAACTAATTGGTTAATGTATGCCTGATTAGTAATTTCGATATAACGAATGAACGCCTTGATTCATTTGAGGCTTAGTTGGCTTAATTAGGCCTGAATAGTAACTTCGATACAATAAACGAAACTCTTGAATCGATGTTGCTTAACTAGTTATTTTATGCCTGAATAGTAATTTAAAATGACATAGGTATGACATGCTTAATTCCTAAACATAAGTCATGAATGTAATCGAGTTTCATACCTTTTTAGTTTAATACGGTTCATTAAGTGCCTGCTTCAAGTTTATGCGATATAGATACATACGTGTATGTGTTTATATATGCTATAATGCACCGCTGGATGGTGCTGCTTGCCCAAGTAAGTGCATAAACCCTATTAGACGTCCCTTTATAAGCTTGCATGATAATATGTTATGATTGCTAAATTGAAAACCGAGATGGTAGTTGGATGGTTTAAGGTAGAACTATGAGTGGTTCGAGGTTCTTTGTGGTGCGACGCTTGGGAGGAGGGAGCCTGGGTTGTGAATTAACCGCAATCGCGTGTATTGCGAGGCCGTGTGTGGCTCATGATGTTGTTAAAATGATATGAAGTGCTTGAATGTAATACGTGTAAATCCCTCACCTTTTATGTTATCAAGATGCATTATACATGTGAAGGTGTTGTTTTGAAAAAGGATGTTTCTCGCGTTTCAAAACAATAATAACCCTAACTATTAGCAATCAATAGCCTATTTTAGCTATACGAACTTCTTTCTGGGAGTGAACTCGCTTGAACGGGGGAATCCCTAAAGAATTTGATTGAAAAGAAAGTGCGATATGCGAAAAAAAGATTTCGCTGTGAGAGGCAGCAAAATTATTAGCCGTTATGACCCATGCGCTTTCATTTGGCTAAGATAATGTGCTTCGGATAATACGTTATGAATGATTATGTTAACCTAGGGGATAAGTCCTGGTACTAGGAGACCCTAGAAGACCCTGATGAGGGTAATGGTCCGATATGTTATATGTAGCCGTCCCGGGAGTAAGAGCTTAAGCATGAGCGTTAGGTCTCACTAAGGGGTTGGGAATAGATCTCACCCAATCAACACCCTATAATGATCTTATGCCTGATATATTTTCCGAATAAGCAAAGAAAAGCAGTAGGCATTTTGCCATTTTAAGTATTTCAGAAGAAAGAAAGTTTCAACGGCCATTAAGAGGCCAGTTGAATGAAATGTGAAAAGTTATAAGGGTCACTATGCGACCAGCACAAAAGAGATTTCCTTTAATGAAAATGAGCCTCAAAGAGGCTAAAAAAAGAGTTTTTATGGGCCTCAAGAGGCTAAGCAAAGTGTTTTCAAGAAAAGAAAAGTTTTCTGTACATGCCCTGTGCTTTTCTTATGAATGAAATGTGAATGAGATTTCAAGTAAGGCTAAACAAAGTGTTTTCATAATAAGAAAGAAAGATGCTTCTGCATATCATATGAATGAGATCTAATTAAACTATGCTAATGAAAATAAAGCTTTATGTGAATATTTCAAGTATAACTTCTCGATGAGATGCTAAGTAAGATGCGATCATGAAAAAGAAAGCCATATGATCATATTTCATGCATGCCCTATGAATAAGATTTGGATGAGACTTAAAATTTGTGTGTGCCTTATGTATGCCGTATGAAAGAAATGCCAAGAAAAGTATGCTTATGAAAAGAGATAACCTTATGTGCACATCATGTGAATGATGTTTCATGTATAGTTTAAATGGAATGCTAAAGGTTACATTATAAAAAGAAAGATCCCTTTGCTTAGCCTTCGATCCTTGCTTACGTGCTTAACTGCTTGTTAGTAAAGGAACTTAGTCATTGAGAGACCTAGAAATATGTTTGAGCGGCTGAAATGAAGTTTATGTTTAGTAACCCTTCCATAAGGACTTTACGAATGCCTAATATTATAGTAAAGTATGAATACGTGATATGTGACTATTAAAGATATTACAGCCTGCAACGGTTTTGGTTTTAAGGAGGTCACGCTCGCTGAGCATGTGGTTGGTCATCCCACTACTCTTCCCCTCTTCCCCCCTAGGTTTTCTTTGTGACAGGAAGAAGTTGAGTCAGCTATGTCAACGTGGAGTCCATTCTCGCTTACAAGGTGCTATGTCTGCCGACTTATGCCTTTAATGAGGTCATGTAAAGTATTCTATACGTATATAGATAAACATATATATGTACATAAATGTGTATGCTTATCTATATATATCTATATATCTACACATATGTATATGTGTGTGTGTGTGTATATATATATATATATATATATATATA
>JAKOGI010002972.1:72500-74688 GCA_029747015.1 Carnegiea gigantea | reverse complement strand
ATATATATATATATATATGTATATCTTTTTTTTTGGTAATAGGGGATAAAAATTATCATTACCACATGACTTGTTTACAAACACGCCTGGCAATCATCTGAGAATACTATCCATGTGCTTGGAGTAGGTGCATGATAGGGTGTTAAGAAATAAAATGCGGTGCCTTATTTTTTCCTTGATCATGTTAACCGTTTGTTGAGCCGGGGCACGATGGTTCTTTAAAAGAAGCTGGTTCCTCGTGTACTGAATGACGTAGATAGCGACTGCAAAGATAGCACATAGGATCTGCTTTTGGGCTTTGGGAGCCCGGTATCTGGATGGAGATGCTGCCAGGTCCGTATAAGTATTGCAACATGGGATGGGCCACCATTGCATAAGAGACTCCCGCACTTCGATGGCATATGGGCACTCAGTGGAGAGATGGGTATCTTCTTCAACTGCGTTGTTGCATAGAAGACATTGCAAATCTGATTGGGGGATGAACTGGTTCAGTCTCGCCTTTGTGGGTAGTCTGTGCTGCACGTAGACCCAGGTGATGAAAGCATGATGGGGTATGGAAGCCCTTGCCCAGACTACTTTATCCTAGGACATTTTGGTGCCTTCTAGAGCCATTGATATCCAGTGTTGACTTTAAAAACATTCATACCCTGGAATTGCCAGTCATACGAGTTGTGGCAGCCAGGTTTGAAGGTCTCCTTGGTAAAGCATATCTTTTTTCATGTCCAACTACTATCGGGGGCAGGGGCGTAATCCCACCAGTCAGTGTCCTTTATGTATCTGTCATGAACCCATTTGACCTAAAGAGTGTCTTTTTTGGTAGCTACGGCCCATACAAGCTTAGAGATAGTGGCTTTATTCCAGGCAACATAATCCTTAATACCAGTTCCCCCGTGCTTCTTAGCTTTGCACGTATTTGCCCATGAGATGTGTGGCACTTTAGTGTGTTCCTCTGTTTCGCCCCAAAGGTAGTTCCTGCATATGGTTGTGATTTTCTCAAACACATTTTGAGGTAGAAGAAAGATTGACGCCCAATAGTTAAACATTCCAAAAATGACGCCATTGATAAGCATTGCTCTACCTGCAAATGAGAGGTTTCTGGTGGCCCAGATATGAACCCGGTTGGTGATTTTCTCCACTAAGGCACTACACTCCAGTTTGGTGAGTCGGCCAGCTGTGATTGGGATGTCTAGATAGTCATAGGGAGTGTGCCTTTATGAAACCCCACAGCCTGAAGACATTGGGTGTGCAACATTGGAGAGCATCCCCCCAGGAACAGCTGGGATTTATGGAGATTAGCTTCCAACCTAGAACTTTGGGAAAATTCACCAAGAGCATCTTTTAAGATATGGATTGTTGGGATAGTAGCCTTACCAAATAAGATGAGGTCATCTGCAAACATGAGGTGGGTGAGGTTGAGCTTCTTACAATGTGGGTGGTGCTTGAAATGTGGGTGGGCGCTACCTTTCTGCATAATCTGGGAAAAATATTCCATAGCTAGCATGAAAAGAAGCAGTGATAGAGGGTCCCCTTGGCACAAACCCCTATGTCCCATGAAACTTTCGTGAATGTAGCCATTGAGGTGCAGAAAGAATTCAACGTTTGAGACACATGCCATAATCTAATTAGTATATACATACGGGAAGTGCAAGGCTCTGAGAAGATCTTCTAGGAAATTCCAATGAATTGAGTCAAAAGCTTTCTTTAAATCCACCTTCATCATGCATCTAGGGGAAATGTGCTTTCTTTGGTAGCCCTGCGCTATATCTTAGCAGATGAGAACATTATAAATAATTTCCCTTCCGTGTACAAAAGCTCGTTGACATTGGTTGATTAGGCTGGGCAAGACCTCCTTAAATCGCACAGTCAGAAGTTTGAATATGACTTTGTATAAGACATTGTAACATGAAATAGGCCTAAAGTCCGAGGCAGTTTGAGAATGTGCCACCTTCGGCAACAAGATCAACTTTGTGGCGCTTAAAAAAAGAGGCATATGCCCTGAATTGAAGAAGTTTCTAACAACGGCGCACACCATAGGGCCTGTGATGCTCGATGTTGTTTTGAAAAAACCACTGCTGAACCTGTCCGGACCAGGAGATTTAACATTAGGGATGGAAAATAAGACATCTTCAATATCCTTATCGGTCAAAGGCTTGCAAAGGTCGATCTGTTGTTCTGGTGACAAGACCTT
>JAKOGI010002972.1:0-60000 GCA_029747015.1 Carnegiea gigantea | reverse complement strand
CCCAATTGCTTAGCGATACACAGATGGGTTCAGGTGGACATCCAATATTATAATCTGAGAAGGCCCCCAAGTGAGATTCCTACTCCATAAGCTTTGATCGATCCACCAAAAAAAACCCTTCCGTTAAGGGATACTATCATATTATATGGTCTATATTTGTTCGTGTATTCAAATATTACTGTTGCATGATCTTAGAAATGTCCCGGCTTATGTGTGCTGAATCTAAAACGGAAAAATTAGAGTGCAGTGCAATTTAACCTAGCATGTATCCGATTACCCAATTTGAACCAATACCTAACCCAAAAATATTCAACAAGTAGATCTTTATACAAACTTGATCAACCAGGCCAAAACTCAACTGACATGATGTTTGCTTCACCATTGTTGATATCACTTTCTTGACATGTTTACCAGATGGACACAGTTAGCTCCAATGTAACTTCAACATGCAGTAAATCTAATCTAAACATAACCAGCCTTTTACGTTCATTTACCTCAAATTTACCTTACCTCGTAACGTGTGCGCATAGTCTTATTGGGGTCCTCATTTGAGTGTCAGATTTGAGATGTGATTGTAATTCAAAGTGAAAGCAGCTCTATTAAATATAAGGGAAAAGGTTGGTTGATTTGGCATTACATTCTCACTCAAAATTTCGAATACATCGTATAGATATTTAGTTCATCATAAATACATCACACACACACACACACATAGAGATATATATTTATACGCATAAAACCTTATTGGGTCAACAGTAGTTCAACTCCAATGAGATAGAAGATCCAAAACTAAATATACATGTGTGTGTGTTTTTGTGTGTGTGTGTGTGTGTGTGTGTGTGTGTGTGCACATACATACATACATATATATATATATATATATATATATATATATATATATATATATATATATATATATATAGATAGATAGATAGATAGATATAGACACACACACACATACACACACACATATGTATCCGCACAAGCCAAATTTCCCATTAACCACACAAAACCTTCACGTTTGTATTGTAGTTAGCGATAGAGAAAGATTGAGTAACAAAGAGTAAAGAGTAATAAATAAACAGCACTTACACAGTAAACATCACTATATAGACTTTATGACACAGAATAATTTGAACTGCAAAAGTTTCATTTTGTTTACAAAAGGACTGTGGAACCAAGAGGTACATTTTTAAATATAATAATATAATGTCATACATAGTAACCTAGGTCTACCATTTTTTAAAAAAAAAACAAATTTGTGCACAGTTTGCATGGAACAAATAACATGTAGTTGATTAACGATGTCATGAAAATAAGATATGAAAAGAAAATAAGTAAGATTAGCATAATATGATTCAAACCCATTACTACTATTTACCTTATTTTGAAAACAAACCTCTAAACCAGTGGATATTAAGCATTACACTTTTACATATAGTTTTCTAATTATTCCAAAAAGCTCTACAGTTACAAATTTAAATTCAACTAAAATACTGTCTTCACTCTCAATAAGATAATCCCCATAACTATTAAAAAAATAAGATAATCCCTATGGTTTAAAAATTTTAACAAGATCATGCATCTTTAAGTTGTTATTTTTAAACAAGAATCAAGGCAGGCGGGGGCATATCATTGCTTTGACAACACATCACGCCTCAATCCCTCTGATTTGGTTCCTCCCTCAATTTGTGACCTTGACTAAGCAAGGTTAGGCTTCTTCTATTGTTGAAGTTAAGTTTATGAGTGTTCTTAACTTATGAATTCAATGCTTTTTTAAAAAAAAAAATTTATATGGGGATTGTTATTTTATAAGCATGGACATCCCACCTCATGTACTTTTATGAGGTCATTGGTCATTCTTGTGTAGTTGCATTACAATATGTTCGCCAGTCAGTTCGATTTTTGTTCAGAACCAAAATTCCATATTTTGTTGTGAACTTCAACGTATAATTGTAGGTTTCATACTAAGAGTCGTTAGGCATGCATATCGGCCCAGTAAAGCTAAGGCCTTATAATCTTGTGGCTTCTTGACAATGGAAAATCTCCTATCAACTATTGTAATGAACTTGACTGCCAATGGTTTCATAGAGAATTGTAATTATAACACCAATTTAGATCTATATATATCTTGGTTACGTAGCTACATGGTGTGGTTTTTTAAGAATTGAAAAGAAATAAAGGACTTAAGAATTTAAATAGGTATGAATATATTAGCTATGTAATTAGATTAATATATAATTATTTTACAGTAGTTGATAACAATATAAATAACGTTATAATTATGAGTATCAAACAATTTATAGGCAGATACTTAGTCTTATAAGCGAAATGCAAGGTGTAACTGCACCATTGTTATTGAGAAGCAACTAAGATTATTAATTATATTGAAAACATCAGCGTCAATAGTCTCCCTTTTCAAATATGTCAATAGTTCCTCCTCATTTAGCCAGACCCATCTTATAGGATAATGTTTGTCGTATTATGTCTTGTTACATACATGCTTGACGATAGTTTACGAGCATAGCCCCTCATCTCCAAAAAAAAAAAAGAACAATGATTAATGATCGTTATAGGCATGATGATGATTTTACATTTTGACATTATAGTCATTTATATGAGTTATTATTCTATTAAAGTTGCACACAAAATATATAAATGTTTCTTCAGTTATATTAGTTAGTTTATGTATAGTTATATCAATAAATGTAATTAAGTACTTTGCTATTTCATGAAGGTGATGAAGAATTCTACTCATAATTTGACAAAAGTACAATTGTTTGAAACAGTTTTGGAAGATAAAGGTGCATCATTCGCATGCAAAGGGAATTGTGAACAACGAAGTTCACTTTATCAACGTATAAATTTTATTGAGAATCCAGTGGTCAAGGTCTCAAGTAACATAATTTCACTTAAGAGGGTTGTCAAAGAAAACAAAGACACATTGAATATGCTTAATGCAAATATAAATAGGCTTATGAAGCATGTGCTTGACAATGAAACTACGAAATCAAATAAGCACGTGACTGACACATGTGCCACAACATACATTGATCCTCCATCGAGGTCAAGTGAGAAGAAAGAGCCACCAATGAAATTTTAGAATGCTGATGAGATGTTTACAGATAGAAGACCAAATATAATGAAAAGACAATGTCTCTCTACGATTGTTGAATCTTTGACACCTGTCAAAACTACATTGATGTCTCAAAAAATTCAAATCCCTTTTGCTAAGGGATTTGGGTTTGACCTTGGTAGACCTCTAAACTCAAATCTATTGACTTTGCACAATAATCTAGTAGTTGACCATCACTCACTAAAGTCTATGTTCAAGTGTGATTTTGACCATGCTGGAAAACATTTGAGGCTTACTACCTCAACCCCACGTCCTTGTAGCAAACGGAAGAGAAGGATTATAATTGAACACAATTTCTGAAAGGACGACATGAGATCAGCAAATAAATTGACAAAGGTAACTAATTTTAAATTTCTATTATTTTGGTTGATGAATTATGCATACATGATTGTCCATCTTACAGCGTACATAACATACGTTGTGAACATAATGTATAATTTTAATGAATTTTCATTGTATAATGTTATGCAGTCAATTAGTGTGGGTGGGTTGAACTTTTGGCATAATGGGGATAAGAAAGTCAATCTTTGACACCTGTCAAAACTACATTGATGTCTCAAAAAATTCAAATCCCTTTTGCTAAGGGATTTGGGTTTGACCTTGGTAGACCTCTAAACTCAAATCTATTGACTTTGCACAATAGTCTAGTAGTTGACCATCACCCACTAAAGTCTATGTTCAAGTGTGATTTTGACCATGCTGGAAAACATTTGAGGCTTACTACCTCAACCCCACATCCTTATAGCAAACGGAAGAGAATGATTATAATTGAACACAATTTCTGAAAGGACGACATGAGATCAGCAAATAAATTGACAAAGGTAACTAATTTTAAATTTCTATTATTTTGGTTGATGAATTATGCATACATGATTGTCCATCTTACAGCGTACATAACATACGTTGTGATCATAATGTATAATTTTAATGAATTTTCATTGTATAATGTTATGCAGTCAATTAGTGTGGGTGGGTTGAACTTTTGGCATAATGGGGATAAGAAAGTCAATGTGAATAAGGTATAAATTGCTGATGTCACTGTGCCTAATACTATGTTAGCAAATATATTTTTTTCACACAATAATTAATACTTTAACTCAATTAATATGCACCTTACACTATGTCTATATTTATAGGGTGCCTAGCACAAATTGCTAAATCCTTTAATGTATCAATGTAGTAGATTAATTACAAGCTCTAAAGAAATGACATTCTTTACTAGTTATGTAGTATACCAAATTAGTTTATCAATTGGTACGCCCTTTAGTATCTCATGGTGTCGGTTGATAAGAAGGCGTGAAGCATTATGGTGGCCACTGGCCCCCTCCCCCTAACTACCTAAAAAAAAAAGGAAGAAAGTGTAATATATTTTACGAATAGTGAGCTTGTAGCTACACTGGTGTGTTGGTAAACTTAATAGCACACCAACATAAAGTTTCTGAGTTTGATTTATGGCCAACACACGTTTTGCTCCTAACTTACTGTCCACTCTTATTTTATTTTTCTTTCCCCATCCTATTAGCTACATTTTTGCCCCTTCTTTTATTTTACCCCTTTTATCTAACAATAAGTGTAACATTATTATATGCATTTTACTTTGTCATGGTCATGTAAAATTATTATTGACTAGTTTCAATTTCAGTTCTTATAAGCAATATGTTTTGAGTTGCAATTCAACAACAAATGCTTAAACATTACACCAAAAAATTCAAACAGAACTTATAAATATGCTTATAATATCCTTTTACATTTATAATATCAGGAGCTACAATAGTTTGCATTTGTATATGTTGAAATTTGGTTACGATATTGAGTTATAACCCTCCCCCTATTCATAAGTGAAAAAATAGGATTTGTACGTGTGAGCTATGACGACAAACTATACACGTCTATTTTTTAGACTCTGCTTGTGAATATGCAATTCATATATGATATATTCGGTATGGAAATGTCATTCACTCTTCCATGCAACATACATGTTATAAACTAATATAATGCATTTACCCTCAAGCGTTAGTGATAAAACAAGGACCGTGTGACACTAAATATCATTTATTCCCATGTGTGGGGTGTATATTTAGTTAGTTGTTCCTTTATGATGTTGCTTAGTCAAATAGTGAGGGTGGGTTGAATGTCATGCAACAAACAAAAATCGACTTTAAGTTGAATGAGTTATCGTCTAATTTTACGTGCCTTATATTACGTATTTAATTTTATTTGTGACTTAACCATTACAGTAGTTTACTACTTACATACTTTTTCCCTTATAGATTATCCTTGTAACAAAATATGGAAACACTTTTGCCTCCCCCATGTGGTATTCGACAGACTGAGACCTGAGGAGAAAGCATATATGACCCAGTGCTGGCAATTGGCTAAGAGTGATAACTGTTGTGTTGACATTTATAATAATCAGGAATTTGGTTTTTGTGCATCTCCATTTGATTTTTTGACGCTTTTTTCAAAGGCGTGTGCAATTGATTCTGTATGCTTATAGTATCAATTCCACATGAAATTGAATTTTGTTTTTGGTAATAGATCTTTACACTTTTCACATGAATATGCAGATAATTAGCTTGGTTGCTTGCGAGCTCGCTATTGAAGCACATATAAAAAGAGTGAATCGAATCTATTTGTCATCTTGTTTTCAGGTAAATTTGTATGATTAATTGACTTTTATGTAATGATAGTCTAATTATAGTAACACTTATATTTTGTGTGGCAAGTGATGACAACATGGAAGTTACCTAACGAAAAATGTAATAGAAGTGTCATTCATTTACAAGAAAAGCGAATTTGCAAATTCATTCTGACTGATGTTAGTCGATGTGAGAAGGTTGTTGCTCCTTTTAAGCAAATTTGAAATTATGTTGTCGAATGGGTTACAAAAACATTCCTTCTTCTACATAGGTCTACATTCCTATGAACGATAGAGTAGTTCATTGGTTTTTGATCGTTGTAGATTTACAACATAGACATGTTGCTCTTCTCAACTCATTACCATTGAATAAGAGTAACGATTATAGGCGGGAGTTAGCAAAAGATTTGGTAAGACTTGCATACGTGTCGTTGTTGGTTTTAAGAAATGTTATGAACAATTGTCAAGTATGACAACATTTTTCTCTACCGTTAAGATTAGCACTTGAGTCCTCAATACGATCTGCCAACCTGAATCATTTATTTACTGTTGCAGCAAATTTTCCAATCATGTTGAACAAGTGGGAAGACAAGCAAATGGTTTTGTACAATACACTCTATTTGTGTACTTCGGCAAATGATATCTTTGTTTAATTATCACTTATGTTTCTCAATATTAGGTCAAATGATTATGGGATGCATATGATCAAGTATATGGAAGCTGAGTCTAAATATGATTGGTCTCTTCTCTATGAGGTAAGAGTGCATGCTGATGCACCCCTACCCTTGTCTTTTTACAAGTGGAGTTATGTAGTTATATCTTAGTACTATTCATTGTTAATGCAAGACATGGAAATAGAGCGGTTGAGAAAGATAGTTGATTTACGGATGAGTGTTAATAATGACATAAAGTAATTATATGAAAACATTTTGTATATTTTGTTCATTGAATATAGGATTTGGTGCTTCAACATTTACATATTGCATTCATAAAACACTTCTGAAACATAAAATTTTAAAAACAAACTCTTATAAGCGATAAGAAAACGAATGAGGATAAAGAGAACTCTGCTGTTAATACCACTATTGTGGACACATTATGGGACGAAAATGCCGATTTGCTTAATAAAAGACCATTTGAGCCTATTACAAACTTTTTAGAGGTCAATTTTGATGGCCATCCAACCCTTTTGTTCCCTCTTAGACCGCATATAATGCATAATCTATTGCATGATGACTATGCTATCTCCTATTTGCCGTCCCGGCACAAAACTCGATTGTCTTGGAGATATTAGGTCTGGAAAAATCACTGTCAGTCGATGCACTATGCACTTGGTCACCAACTTGTAGACCAACCTAGATAATTCAGTGGGCTTAAACTATGTAATCATTTGCGAGTTCTTCACCTTTGGTATGAGAGAGAGAAAGGTGTCATTGAGAGCAATAGGCATCTCCTTTCCTCCCAGAACTCCTGGGACCGTCTCGCATGCTGTTTCACCAACAGCTTCCAATAATGTTGAAAGAAATAAGCATGAACCCATCCTAGCGCTTTTAAAGCCATCACGCCTTTGAGAGCAGCCACCATATCCCCGATCGTGAACGGTTCTGCTAAATCATGCTCTTGTCTGCTATAAATCATGGAAACAATCCCCGAACCGGTCTCGCGTCTATATTTTGGAGTTGTTCGTCAGTGTGCAGATCCATAAAAAAGTTATGGACCATGCTATGTACCTGCTCTTGGTCTAAGATCCAGTTCCCCTCCCCATCTTGATGCACTTCAATGCGATTGACTTTCCGTCGTATAACAGTACTGGTGTGAAAGTAGTGAGTGTTTCGCTTCCCGTCTCAAATTACTTCCACCGTAGATTTTTGCATCGAAAGAGTCTCAATTTGGTCCAAGACTTCTCTTAGTTGACTCTTAAGTCACGTCTCTAATTTCAACAGGTAGCAGTTGCGCCCCTCGTTTAACTTCTGTTAGATGCCCTGGATATAGGCCCATAACTTCTATTTTTGTCTAAAGAAGTTACTAAAGACCTCCTTGTTCCATGTGCCAACGCTCCTGATAAGGACTGCGATGTAGGTACCATTGTCGTATTCGTCGGCCAGTTATCCTGCAATATTTGCCCAAATCCTTCATGGGTAGTCCATGCCACCTGAAAGCAAAATGGTTTTGGCTAAGTAGATACTCGTGCGAAGCCTCTTGTGCTCATTAATAGTGAAAGGTGGTTTGAGTAATTCCAAAGTAGATGCAGCACTGATCCCTTCTAGAACCGAGTTCGCCGTTCTACATTGCAAAGGGCCCTGTCAAGTCTCACACATTTTTGAGTGGACTCATTGTTTCCCCCAGATCCAGGTGAATTTTTGGCGTAAAAAACCCACATCAATGAATCGGTTATTCTCAATCCAGTGTTTGAACTTTTCGCAGTGACTAAGCATTTCAATTCCACCATGATTCCTCTCCTCCAGGTTAATGGTGTCATTAAAGTCTCCCATAAGAAGTTAGGGTGTTCGCGCGGTAGCTCCAAATTGTTGAATTTCTGCCTATAATGCCTCCCTTTCCTCCTAATGTGGACTAGCATATACAGTTGTAAAATCCAACGCATTTCCTACCCTTATGTCAGCAACATTGTCATAAATTGCTCATGTGCCAGAATTATTTCTATCTCAAGGTCTTGTGAACTCCATAGTATCCAGATGCCCCACTAGAATCGTTGAGCCTCACTTGGGTACCAACGGTCATACCCACTCTGTCAATATACCTCTTCTGCTTTTTCGCCGCTTATGTGGGTTTCCAGTAGAACTATCAATTGTGGTTTATGTGTTCGAACATGTTCTTTGAATTCCTACAAGAAATATTTATTTCCTGTCCCACGCACATTCCACACTAGGATTCTTACATCTTGACACACTCCCTCCCGTCGGATCGTTCATGTCAGGATTTGGATTTATATATCAACTTGTAAATTAGCGGACCTATACTCGGTCATTGGGCTTCAGGCACTATAACCCTCTATTTCACCGCTGGGGGCAACGGATGGTATTCACAATCATTCCCCCAATGGTGCAACACCTCTTATGCTATTAGTCATAGGATCCATCTTTACGTGTCCCCGATTGAATATTCCAGCTGTACTTTACAGATTCAGTCGTACCCCCTAGCAGGTATGTGCGGCCTGCTATGTAGGGTTGGACCTATTCTTCCTCCTTCCCCTTGTCGTGGTGGGGGGGTTTTCCCTTATTGATTGTAGATTAGGGTGGTAATGGTCCTTGCTATTCTAGGACATTGTGTTGCTCCTCCGTCTCCTGACCTCCCGTTCCTTTTCGTGTTGCATTTTGTTCCCTGTTGTTAACCATGACGACATTTCTTTCCACCAATGGCTCACGGACTGGATCATGTATCCTCTAGGTTTGTGTAACCCTGCTTTAGGGAAAAGCAGTTTTAGGCACCTTTTCCCTTACCTAATGTGTGTTTCGCTCCCTATGCTCCCCTTCCTGTTCTATTGGGTGTTATTCCCTTATCGCATTTCTCTCCATTGTGTCATGAGCCTCCTCTTTATTATCCATTTGCTTCAACTGCTCTCACTCAATCTCATTCTGGTCCCCTTTGGCTCTTCCTCCACGAGGGCCCAAAAGCGAAATCCTGTGTTTTGTTCCTGCTGTGGCTCTTTAGATTGTTGCATTCGCAGTGGCCTTCCTTGTTGGAATCCTCGGTCACTATCCTAGTAGGTCCATAATGGGTCTCCCACATGCCTACATCCTAAGTTACCTTGCAAGCCATTTTATCCTTGCCTAGTGTTCTTTTGCCACAGTTTATGGACCATTATCCAGGCCCCACAAGTGGCTTCTTCCTTGGATGCGTGCTGCTCAGTCGTATGTGTCTGGTCTGGTTGTTCTTGCTCTCATTCTATGTCTGGAGCGAGTGCGCGTAGCAGACATGTGTCCTCTCTATAACCCTGTTTTCCACATATGAAGCAGGTCATCCGTAGCCCCTCATATTGGACTTTCCAAATCCTTCCATTTAGTCGAGACTTAGATAGTGAAGGCTTGGTAAGGTCCACTTCCACGGATAATCGAGTGAGTTGACCTCTGTCCACATTAGCAATGATGATATCAAGTTTTAACACCTTTCCAATCTATTTTCAAACCTTATTGAGCAGGAAGTGCTAATTGAAGTATTTCGCTCCCAGTTTCGGGATCCTTACCCACTGTGAGTTTTGTAATTTTGTCCTCCTCAGGCACGACGTTTGGTACCCATTTCCTTATCACAAGATGGTTGTCTCCTATCATCCATGGGTCGTCCATAAGTACATGTTCATAGTCCTCTTAATTGGTAAACCTAGTCACATAGTAGTCAAACCCTATACCGATGAGGGAAAAATCACCTTTTAGTGCCCATTTGGTCTTCAATCGCTTCTTAAGCTGCATATATCCAATGCCTTTGTCGAACAGTTTCACAATTAGAGCATCCTTCCAGGGTTCTTGAAGCATTCATTTTTCTTGGGCCGTTAAAAGGATCGTAGGGCACGTAGGGTCCTCCTCCACCAACAGTTTGTCATCTTCCAAATGGTCATCATATTGATCCTGACTCTAGATTAGGTTGTCTCTTATCTCCATGTGTAGATTAGGGTTATTCCTTTGCAGTGTATCATGGTACGACAAACCTGCACCAAACACAAATCCCTCAGGAGCCCCGCCTTCCTGTGCCTCAGGTATCTGGGGTGAGCCTATATCCATGCTATCTTCTAGGTCAACATCTTCTACTTGATCACATTCGACAAGTTCTTGCATTGTACGCTTCATCTTCTTTATTGTGCGATTTGGTTATTGTCCCATCTCCATTCTCTGTGCCCCTCGATTCTCTAGCATTCCTTACCTATGATCTCCTTGATCCGCATACATGGGGTCGTGGGTTGTGCCTGAGAGCGGGTCTCCCTCAGAGTTGCTAATGGCGCCACCAAGCTCCGCCCAGCACCGCCACCCCTCTCCATGTTTGTCGTGTTATCGCACGCCACATAAGGTTTTCTTACCGTTGCCTTAACTTATAGTGTATTTCTATGATCCTATATATTGATCCATAATCTCATGTGAACTTTATAGTGTGCTAATGTGTGAAAATACTTATGCACTATATACAGACATGTTTGTTTCATGTATTTCAAACTTATGAAAGCTTTATAAAAACACTTGTTTCATCTCTTGCCTTCTTTTTCTTATCTTTGCGATTCTTGTCCTTCTCAGATCTCACACCTTCGTGATCACAACAAAAGCGCAATGATGTTTCTATACCATGATGATTAATTCACGATGTCTCTCTTCTAACCCCCAATCCAATCGCTTTAGCATAAGTAAAGTAGAATACTTCACACGAAACTGGTGTTTTAAAGATAAACTTCTTCATATCATTTTCATCAAGGTCATCTAGCCTTTTCTCTATGAAATTCGAGCTACTTCCTTCATTTTGCTTTTCCTCACTAACTAGGTCATCCATAATATCTTCAACACATTAAGTTTTATCGATAATTTCTATTGGATCAATTCCTTCCATACCCTGCACAGAATTGAATGTTAGGAACATTACAATTCTAAATTAATAAACCAAGGATATTACATTGCATCCTCACAACCGTTTTAAGCAGTGTTCACACCAATGGAAGCTTCCATTAGGAAGACTATTACCCAATGTTGTTTCTGAAACAGATATGTATGGTTTAAAGATGAAAACAATTGTAAACCCCACCTCCCTTTCAAAAAAGCCGCACAAAGATAAAGTATAATAATGAGTAAAACAAAAGTCCTATGCTCACCTTATTTACAAATATCTAGTGTACGAAAAATAAAGACAAGGGACAAGGGAGACACATATGGTGAAACAAGTGATAAGAAATAATGGCTTCAAACCAAATAAATAGGGTTTATGGGGACATGTGCTTATAGTTACACCAAATATTATCATAGCTATTTTTGCAGATATTTCTTCTACAGTAGTTCTAGAATTTTCTTTCACTCATAGTTTCTCCTACCAGTGAAACAAAGGGGAAAAGGTACATTAGATGACAAAGCTTCAATTAAGTAAGGGACTAACAGGAAGTTCATAACCTTTAATATGTAGCGGTCTTGGGTTTAGTCTGAGTGTCAGCAAACCCATGGTGGCTAAGTACCATGGAGAGGAAATACATCACGATAGAAAGTTAGCTAGGTTACCATGGTTATAAATGGCATGCTACAGTTAACATACCAAAACTGGTTTAAAGTGTCTGGGAATAGACAAAAAGTTCCAAATACCAAAAAAGAAAAATACAAAGTCCATCAGCAGTATATTAGCATCTCCACTAAACCATGTCATTGATGATGATGAAGAAAAGCAATAGAGGTGGGAGATATCCTAAAATTAAACCCAATATGACAAACACTATTCATGTTAAGAAAATGAAATTCACATCAACTTATTGAAATGTTATTGTATTCTCTTCATTTTAGACACAAGGCTAAAATGCATGTACCGATTAGCCTATGACTATTGTAGCCAACTAAAATTAAAGAATTAAATAAAAATCTAAGACTATTCTATGCCTTGTAACAACTGGATTATGTGAAAAATAGAGAAGAAGATAATCAATTTTCTTTCTGCCCTCTATCGATCCAAGAAAAGTTGTTGTTCGACTAATTAGTCTAGATAACTACATTATTTCGACCATTTCTTGACTTTAGCTTATGAATCATAGTTCCTGAGCAGCTCAGAACGATAAGCTAATGGGTATATTCAAACCATCCGTTGCCATCTTGCTCAATGATGTATGTCTAACTGCAATTGAATAAGACACTCAGTATGAAAAAGCCATCAACTATACTCATCAGACATAGAGATACAAATTGACATCGCACAAAAGTGAGTTCAACCTCTCAAGCACTAAATTGTTGCATCTGGCTTGTTGGAACAGGGGACACTATTTAGATAATCTTGTAGAATCAAACCCCTAGTAATATTGATATCTCAGCTATTCTCATATCAGTAAGTACTTACCCTGTGGTATGCAACCATTTACAGTTGTTGAGAAATGTACCACATTCCAAAACAAAAATGAGTACTTGTAACAAACCCATTGATGAATTTGAATACCATTCACATATTGCAAATCCCAAAGCATGTACAAAAAGATCGATCTTCAGCACATGGTCAAAGATAAAGCAGAGTATCAAAATTGCCATTACCCGTGGTTGGGTTATATATATCAATCTCTTGGTGAGCACAGGTCAGATCACCTATCATAATTACAGCCTTTGAGTTTTCCAGTTCTGTGTAATGTAAAAGAAGCAAAGGCAAGGTCAAAAACTGAGTGTTTGCAGTATCCAACACTATGATCCACATTCAGCTTGAGTTAATTTCAAATCAGATTAGCAAAGGTTGATGGAAAGATGGAAAGATTTAGTACAGTTTTTGTCCATCTAATAACCTTATCAAGAAGACACAATTAATATTGATCAAATAAGTTTTGGATCAAATTGCTTGTTCTATTCAACTAGGATTTGTATCAAAATAGGCCTAGTTTTGGGTTAGGTTGATAGAGTTTCAAGTTGAATGTTAACATACACTAACGTTGTCAGGTCTTGGACTTGTAATTTGAGTGATAGACTACTGGTACTATCACTTTATGAGGTGGGATTTTTTCATAGTGTGCAGTAGCGGGAAAAAAACTCTAACAAATTCAAAACTTATGCAAGAAACCCATACATAATCATCCTATTCTTATAGTGCAGATGAGATCAATACTACAGAACAGTAAGTCAATATTCCTCATAGGACATTCCATAGGGGAAGCAATAGCATCACTTACAACTCCATGGCTACTCGCTTTTCTCCAATCTAAGTCTTATCCTCCTTAAGTTCTTTGCATCACCTTTGGTTCATCGCTCCTCGGTAACCACTCTCTCTCCAAATCGCTCCTCCGACAAAGATGGAGTAGGAATTTCTGCCCATGGTCTTAAAACACGACATAGTTCTAAGGCTTCTCTTTGCATCCTTAGACTCTATCGACACCCACCTCCCTTTATTGCTTCAGGACATTCAGGTTGATGAGATCAGGGATCAGTTGTTTAGCTTTGTGCTGAGTCATATTAAGGCAGCTGCAAATGGTTCAGATTGAAATGAAGGGGGAATGTATGACTCTTAAGAGCTAAAACCAGCACTTGGTCTCACAACAAAAGCTACAGAGCTATATGTCACTTAAAACTATTATTAAAAATTATTCAGGGTGCACATTTTACTGTACCCAATAAACTTCTCACTAGTAAGCAAATGAAATAGGCTGCATAATCATTATTGATGGTACTAAGCAAGATATAAATCGAAAAAAAGTAGAATCTGAATCTCATCCCATATGCAGGTGACTGGCTATGTGATCGAGGTTAAAGCATTTATAAGGCCGCAAGTGCACAGTGTCATTGTAGCAAATCAAGGTCATCTCCTACAAGGATTTGGTTGATCTACTGGATTATAATCCCTTAAGATAGGCTAAACGAATCCAAATTTGAGAATGAAATTTAACTATGCTACTTATTTAATCTAATAGGTAAACAATCAAGAAATTTAATCAAACCAAGTAATTTTCTAACCCAAGAATTAGTCAAGCGCATCTTCTTTAGATGGGTAATTCCAAAACGGATAATTGATTTATCAAATTCCTCTTTCAAGATGGAATAAAATTCTTAAATCTAATCAATTACCATTTCTCAAGGGTTTTTGATTAATCTAAGATAATTAAGGACGCGATTATCAAATTTAGGAGTTTCTTAAATGGTGAGTCTTTATCAAGATTCCACTCACTTAAGTCAAATCTTAGTTTTCCAACGTCTAGTTTCACCTTTCAGTTCTCCATCAAATGTCTAAAATAAGCAAGAAATTGATCAAGCTTCCTACTAGCAAACCAATGTCTAAGATTCAATAAAGTAAACCCAACAAATCCAAAGCACTTTCAAATCAAAACAAGAATTGGTTTAATCACAACAATTCAACGCAATCCTAAGATTAACAATCCAAAACTTAACATAAAAATCAACAGTAATCTAAAAGCATAAAAATCTAAAGAGAAAAGAGAAAAGAATGGAGAGGAATTGCTCAGCTGATGCGCGCTTGAATCGTCGTTACAAACCTGATCCGAAATCCTTACAATCTTCACCTTCAACCTGCTCTCAACTCCCTCTAATCTAATCTAAATCCTAACTAGATGGTGGGATGAATATGGAGGAAAATGGAATGGGTAGGGACCAGGCTAAAAACAACCCTTTAATAGCGAATATGCTGTAGCGAAAACATAAAAACCACCAGAAAATCGAACACCGTGAGAAAACATAACGATCCAAGGGAAACGAGGGTCACAACGGACCGTGGGCACCACCATGGACCATCCGTGGTGGCCACTAGCTCGGTGTTCTCTTATTCTTCTCTTTCTTCCATGGGCATAATGACTGGAGGCATCTGTGATGAGTCATAAGGATGACTTTAAGGGTCAATTCTTGATTAAAAAGGTCTCAAGCCCTGCAAAAGTCAAAAAAGCACTATACCTAAGCATAAAATGGTATTTTTGGGGTAAAAACTAAGCATAAAACTTATAAATCTCTTAAAAATGCATCAAAATAACTCTAAAATAATATGCTCTACGGGTACTTATCAAGCATACTGACTCATCCTCTAATACAATTTTCATGTCAACACACTTCAAGCAACCTTGGTGTTATATAAATTTGTAGTTCATGTTATAGCACTAAAGAAGCAATCCAAATGGCTATGGCTTATTAAATTAGGGGAAAACCAACTATGATATCCACTTTTCTTAAAATATTTGCAAGAGCGTAAATTGTATGAAATTGATGCATATCTGACTTAGTGCGCGTATATTTTGAGAAAATCATTCCACTTTGAGAAATCCACACAGATGAGATACCACAAAGATAAGAGCAAGAATAGGCAACATAAAAACAATATACACCTTTTTCCCTTATTTTTGGGATGAAGAAAAGTACTATAACAAAACACTGATAATTCACCCAAGCCTTCAGAGGCAATAAGTTTCAGGAGCATAGATTACACTAACATCAGCTAATGAGGGGCTTAAGCACATATCACAAACTGTACTGCTTGAGAAGTTTGAATACAATGCCACCAGTTTTAACCTAATTAACATAATTAGTTACTCATTAGCTCGAAACAAAGAAGGCTTCTCCCAATCCCAAATCAATGATACAGTTTTTCACTATTGAATATACACTTTGGAATAGACCCTGGTGTATGGTAACTAGGACTCCATGATGGCGAAATATCAAAGAGCAAACTTACAGATGCTATGAAGATGACGCGGATAGAGAGGAATGGCAACTATTTTCAATGCAACAACCATTGTATTCTTCCCACCAACAGACAACTATTCCTTAATTATAACCATATCAACACCAAGAACCCAACCTTCCTCATTAAGGATCAGCCAAGTACTGTAGCACATAATCAAGGAACCATACATCCCATATCTTGAGTTAACAAATTTTCTAGTCTCAGTGTAGAATAACCACCTAAAGACTACAAATAATTGAGAAACTTGCAGCCAAAGCAAATAACAAGTTCATTTGCTCTCTAGCCCATAAAGAAGCAAAACAAAACCCCAGAACAAACTTGTTTGCTTACCCTGCCACTCAAAACATAGATTATGTCATTCAAATTTCCCAATCCTCTGAATAATATTACCCAGATTTCTTTGCTATTGACACTACCAGGTCAAATCGAAAAAAACCCTTCATCGGAAAAGTGATGCACAAGCTAACAAAATGAAATCAGAGCTTTATCGGAATTACCGCCATTCTACCGGTAGGGACAACAGTGGCAAACTTGCTAATATCACAAGGGCTCCACCTGACAACGATTTCATCCATAGTAAATTCAGCTTAATTGATGACAAGTTACACAACTTGATGCAAATCTCATTCATTCTACTGTGGGTTTCATCAGAAACAAACCTTAATTTGAAGGACTGATAATGCACGATCAGACGAAAGGTGCGGCTCAGGCGTTTGATCACAACAACAATGAACCACTTGGGTGGAAAGAGACAGATTCCAAAGTACCTTGATGTTCTCTACTATGCCGCCACACCAGTGATGAGAAATCAGAAAGGCAATATGAGGAAGGAGAGAGATAGCCAGGAATTGATGAGGCCAGCAGGGAAGCAAAGAGAGCGAGCGTGAAATTGGTGAGGATAGCAGGAGAAGTGAGAGTTAGTATATGCAAACAAGTTTGAATGGTTGCCGGCTGTAGCAGGTTACTCTTTTTTTTCAATTAAGGGCTGAGATCTCTGGGAATAAGATCAACGGCTGATATCATTTTTAACTATCATAATTGAATTTTTTTTTTTCAATTATGGTAGAATCTTCGTTAGAAGTATGTTTATTTAAAAGCAAATTCAGGGAAATTAGTGAGCAGAGTACTAGGAAGACGATTTCACCTTTAAATTTCTAAAATAGGCTCAATTGCTTCATCGATGTACGCATTGTCTCTTCTCTTCTTACACAATTTTGCCCTTAAATTTATAAACGAGGCACAATTGCTTCATCAATGTATACATTGTGTCTTCTCTTTTTACATTCATTTCACCACACCTCATCTCTCTATCTTTCCTTCGTTGTGAAAAACTCTTCTAGAAAAATCCTTGAATTCTGGAAAATGAGGAGTTTAATGATCTAAGAGTGTTAAGAGTGGTGTGACAGCAGAATCAGTTGAAGATCATAAGTGTTGATGCATTTACGAAACATCAAAGTAGCAAAATGGGTGATGAACCTTACATTCTTATCAAATAATGAAACATTTTTTTCCATTTTAGTTGCTTCTTTGTTGGAGTATGAAAGTGGGTATTGTCCCACATTAATAGAATGGAAAAATATGAAAGTGAGTAATGTCCCATATTGATAAAATTAAAGGGTTTAAGAATGTACATAAGCTTGTAAGTTATTCCACCTATTGCCAACTGATTTTGGGTTGGAACCTCACTTGACTTATATATGCATAGCTCAATTGTTTTAAATGCCCAATTAATATAAAATCTTACATCCTTTGCCTTTGGGCAATGAACCTTATTTTCTTTTGAAGCACGATGAGACCCATATTTTGAACATCTATATATGGCTTCAATAAAAAAAAAATATAGTCAAACGAGATTCATACAGAATGTTTAAAATTACAAACTTAGGATTTTGAATTGAAAGAGAAGAAAAAATCAATCACAAATAATACTTAGGGTTTTGAATTGAAAGAGATGAAGAAATCAAATGTGAAATAATAATTAGGGTCTCGAACTGAAATAAATGATGAAATCAAATGGAAATCAATAATAGGATTTTAAATTGAAATGGATGAAGAAATCTTACGTATCCTCTCAAATATGTCATTGAACTTCTCATTCTCCTTCCTTTATGTCCGCGACACCTTCAATTCTCTTTAACCGTGGAAGAAACACAGTAGCAGGGAAAGGAAGATGAAGAAAATAAGGAAATTAGCATTGAAAGTATCTTATTCAAAATAAATATTCATGAAATAAAGGCATTTTTGTTCCCAAAATTTGTTCTAATTATCATCATTCATCAGATTTTACACTAAAATGATTGTAAACTATACTGCCAGGGACGTTAATATTAGGAGCAATAATTGCATTATTATATTCTCTATCCTTGTATTATTCTATTTCCTATCCTTGTGTAATTAGAATTGGTAATATTCCTAAATTCTTGTATGGCTAGGAGCCTTAGGCGGTAAGCTAGAATCAGTTCTTGATGTATATAAATTTGTTGTACACGGAAGAAAAGTGGGTGAAGAACTTCTCTACACAAACCTCCTAAATTAATTCTTCTCTTTTCCTACTGTTTTATTTCATGGTATCAGAGCACATATTTTTTCAGTCATGAGTGGAGAAAAGAAAGGATTTGTGATTGAACCACATTCACCATATTATCTACACCCAGCTGAAGGACCAGGGGTGTTGATAACAGCTGTCATATTTGACGGAAAGAATTTTGATTTGTGGGAGATAGCTGTAAGAACGGCTCTAAAAGCAAAGAACAAACTAGGGTTCATCGAAGGAACCTTAAAGCGTCCAGAAGAGACAAGCGATAAGGATTTTTCCGAAGCCAATGCATGGGACATGGTAAATTCTATGCTATGTTCATGGCTTCTCAATATTATTGACCCAAAGTTACGTATGACCGTGGCATACTCAGAAACTGCGTACGCTATGTGGAATGATCTGAAAAAGAGATACTCGGTGGCCAATACACCAAAGATACATCAATTAAAAGCTGCAATAGCAGATTGCAAGCAAGGAAGTCTTGAAGTGGGGGAGTTTTATTCAAAGCTAACAAATTTATGGAACGAGTTAAATAATCATGCGAAGGTTCCAAAATGTTCGTGCAAGGGTTGTAAGTGTGGAGCCTCAAAACAGATTATTGCTATATATGAGGAAGATAAAACTCATCAATTTCTGATAGGATTAAATGATGATCTCTATTCACAGGTCAGAGGGCAAATTCTGGCTCTAGACCCACTTCCCCCTCTTGATAAAATTTTCAATATTGTTTTGCAAGAAGAAAGCCATAAAAAGATGATGATGCGACGAGAGAGCAAGCCAGAGACTGCTACAGCGTTCGCCACCAATGCGTCCAAGACAACACAGTTTCAGGCTGGAAGACCCACATGTAATCACTGTGGGAAAACAGGGCACGAAGAGGCTAACTTTTTCGAACTAGTGGGTTATCCGGCTGGCTGGGTAATTCGAGGAGGAGGACGCAGCCAGGGCAGAGGACGAGGGGGATGAGGCGGTCGTGGCACAGCAGGACGCGGAAGGAGTGCTGGAGTTGCCTATATTGTTCAAGCAGAAACGGAAGAGCAAAGACTGAACGATGCTGATGGAGGACGTTCGAGTGTGCCTGGGCTTTCCGCTGAACAATTACAAAAACTATTAACTCTTATTGAGACCCCGAAAGCTGGTAGTGACAAGTTATCAGGTACAAGTGAATGGCTATTAGATAGTGGAGCTTCGTTCCATATGACCGGAGAGTTGAGTAAGTTAGCACAAACGTATGATGACCGTCCGATTATTGTCAACATGCCCAATGGTCAACATAGCCTAGCCACTAAGCGTGGCATGGTTCAACTCAACTCCAATATTATTCTTCGTGATGTTTTATACGTGCCTGATTTAAATTGCAACTTAATTTCTATTGTGCAACTTATAAATGAGCTATTTTGCACAGTAATCTTCACTCATAAATTATGCGTGATACAGGACCATTCTACGAGGAGGCCGATTGGAGTGGGTGAACAAAGAAGAGGGGTCTTTTTCCTCAAGGACATTCAACTGGAACGTATTCAAGTTAACAAAGTCACCACTTGTGAGCTATGGCACCGACAGCTTGGGCACCCTAGTCAACAAGTTATGTCCCTATTATCAAGTAGCATTAAAGATCTTAATAATAAGAGTATGGATATTTATGATGCATGTTTTAGAGCCAAACAAACTCGTATGCCTTTTCCCATTAGCAATAATAAAGCTTCAGATTGTTTTGACTTAATACATTGTGATATTTGGGGTGCATATCGAGTTAAGTCTTTGTGTGGGGCACACTATTTCTTAGCTATTGTTGATGATGCTAGTCGTGGTACTTGGGTATTCCTAATGAAAGAAAAGAGTGAAGCCCCTAAATTGCTTAAGAATTTTTGTTTGATGATCAAGACTCAATTTGGTAAGTGTGTTAAAGTCATAAGGAGTGATAATGGGGCAGAGTTCACTTCAACACCTATGAAGCAATTCTATGGGGACGAAGGTATAATACATCAAACCAATTGTACTGACACCCCCCAATAGAATGGTAGAGTTGAAAGAAAGAATCGACACATCCTGAACGTCGCTAGGGCTCTTCATTTTCAGGCTAACCTACCGTTAGAGTTTTGGGGAGAATGTGTTTTAATAGCAGCATACCTAATCAATAGAACTCCTGCATCGACCCTGAATGGAAAGACTCCTTATGAGATACTTTTCCATGCCAAGCCTACTTATGAGCATATCAAAGTATTTGGCTCTTTATGCTATGTTCACCGAAATCAAAGACAGAAGGACAAATTCAGCGAGCGTAGTAGAAGATGTGTCTTCGTAGGCTATCCCTTTGCCAAAAGAGGATGAAAAGTCTATGACCTAGAAACGAACGAGCTATTTGTGAGCCGAGACGTCATCTTTCATGAAGGTATATTTCCATTTTGTGCTCAAGGAGAAAAAGAAACCAAAGTTTGGCAGAACATGGGAGTGCCATCCGATTTTGAAGAAGACCGTGAAGTGTTAAAAAGGGTAGAGTCTGGGCCACTAGCATCCAAAAATAAAAGAGAATTAGTGGCCTAAGATGTTGAGTCCACGGAAGACCAAGAAACTGAGGAGAACAATGCGGGGTCTGGATATGCCCAGAGAAACAGGAATGCTGAGGGCCATAGGAGTGATGGGCCTGGTGCTGAGTCTTTGACTGAAGGGCCCAGCGCGTTAGTAGAGAGGGGGAGCAATGGGCTTCAAGCAGAAGAGAATTTGGGCCGAAGTCAGCGCAGCAGGAAGGCTCCAAAACATTTAGAAGATTATTTATGTTATGCTACTGGTACAAAAGACCCCTCTTCTTCTAACCCATTACAAAAGGTCTCTTCAGGTAAACCTTATCCCGTGGCTAATTATATTACTTGTGCAAAATTCTCAACTGCGCATAAAAATTATCTTGCTGCTATTACCAAAATAGTTGAGCCCAGGTACTTTCATGAGGTTTCATGAGGCTGTGAAAGATGTCAAGTGGAGAGAGGCTATGGCCAAAGAAATTGAAGCTCTCGAGATCAACAAGACTTAGACAATTGAGGACTTACCCCCCAACAAGAAACCCATAAACTGTAAATGGGTATATAGAGTCAAGTACAACTCTGATGGGACGGTTGAGCGCTATAAGGCACGTCTTGTGATACGAGGAGACGAACAGATTGCAGGATTTGACTATCATGAAACCTTTGCACTGGTAGCCAAAATGGTGAGTGTTCGATGCTTTCTATCAGTGGCTATTGCAAAGGGTTGGGAGCTCCATCAAATGGACGTGAATAATGCCTTTCTGCATGGTGATTTGGAGGAAGAGGTTTATATGACACTTCCTCCTGGTTTTCGAACATCGGGTCCTAGAAAGGTTTGCAAACTCAGGAAATCACTTTATGGACTCAAACAAGCCCCACGTCAAAGGTTTGTAAAACTTTCATCAAAATTGCTTAACTACGGTTTTGTAAAATCATTTGCAGATTATTCATTATTTACTTATCGGAAAGGGGATAATTTCATGGCATTGCTAGTTTATGTGGATGATTTGATACTTACAGGAAACAGTTCAGTAGCTTGTTCTAAGTTCAAAGAATATTTGAACAGCTGTTTTCATATTAAAGATTTGGGTCCTCTAAAATACTTCCTGGGCATTGAAGTAGCAAGAAGCCCACAAGGTTTATTTCTGTGCCAAAGGAAATATGCCTTGGACATCATTGAGGAGTGTGGACTTCTTGGATCAAAACCCGTGATTTTCCTATGGAAGCTAATCATAAACTAGCACTTGCAACTAGTCCATTGATTAAGGATCCTACTCGATACAGGCGTTTGGTTGGGAGGTTAATCTATCTTACTATCACACGACCAGAGTTATGCTATGCAGTACATATATTGTCTCAATTCATGCAAGCACCCAAAGAAGCTCATATGGAAGCCGCTCAACGAATTCTGCGATATCTAAAAGGAAATCCAGGTCAAGGTTTGTTGCTTAAGGCAACTCCAGACCTGAATGTTTCAGCTTTCTGTGATTCAGACTGGGGAGCTTGTCCACTCACCAGAAGATCCTTAACTGGATATTTTGTTACTATTGGTGGATCACCTGTCTCTTGGAAGACAAAGAAACAAACTACAGTATCTAGATCCTCAGCAGAAGCTGAATATCGTGCAATGGCTACTGTAACTAGTGAACTGATATGGATCAAATCCTTTTTAGCTTCTTTGGGTATATTCCTTGAAAAACCTATGAAGCTGTACTGTGATAATCAAGCTGCGTTGCATATTGCAAAAAATCTCGTTTTTCATGAACGTACAAAGCATATAGAGATTGATTGTCACTTTGTTCGGGAACGTCTCCTTTCCAACGACCTTGAAACAGTATATGTTGCATCAAAGAATCAGCTTGCAGACATCTTCACCAAACCACTAGGCAAGCAACAGTTTCAGTTCTTACGGTCCAAGTTGGGCATTATCAATCCCCATGCTCCAACTTAAGAGGGAGTATTAGGAGCAATAATTGCATTATTATATTCTCTATCCTTGTATTATTCTATTTCCTATCCGTGTGTAATTAGAATTGGTAATATTCCTAAATTCTTGTATGGCTAGGAGCCTTAGGCGGTAAGCTAGAATCAATTCTTGATGTATATAAATTTGTTGTACACGGCAGAAAAGTGGGTGAAGAACTTCTCTACACAAACCTCCTAAATTAATTCTTCTCTTTCCCCACTGTTTTATTTCAGTTAATAATCATATGAAAAGCTAAGCGATTAAAAACATTATACATTTGTCAAGGTATGTGATAATAATTTCTTTTGTAAAATATAAAAAGTATGTTCTTTTCTATTTATTATAAATATTTATTATTGACAGTTAACCCTAACCTGCAATAGTTAACTCTCAGCAGTATCAATCATCACTAAATAATATAGATTCGCATTCATTGATCGGCTGTTATTAGCAGGTGGTCATATTTTTTTGTTGTAGCTTCCTAATATTCGGCGCCGATCAATGCTTACAGGAAACATCATTGATGAGAATGTATTAATACTCATCAATACCGACCAATATTTGATCAATAATAATTATTTACGACAAGTTGCAAAGAGTAAATTCTTAAATATCTTAATATCTACAATTGAAATTCATGGACATTGGTTATCCTTTAATTATAGGCTCTACTCGGAAAAATTAGTCGCTTGGGTAACGAATAGCAGTTTAGGCAACAGATAGTTTTTTAGGTAACAGATAGCGGTTTACTTTACTGGTTAGCAGATAGCTGTTCAGATGAGCGGCTGAAGCAAGTGTTTTTGGAAAACTTAGTGATAGATTAGCTGATTAATATATATTAACATAAAGAATATGGATAATTTTGAAGGATAAAATTTCCAAAGGGTTTTTTTTTTGCCAAACATATAAAATGTTATTTTCAAATGCCAAAAACTAATATTACTACCTTTTCAAAAACACTACTTGAAACGTTAAATGCTACTTAAAATGTTAGTCCAAAGGCCAGGTTACCAAACACTAAAAATTAACTAATTAGTATATTGATTTGATTAAAATATAAACACTACTCAAAACATTGTTGTCCAACGCGACATAATTAGTAAATTTAGATGAATGACCAAAAAAAAGAGTCAAAGTTCCATAGGAAGTTGATAATATATTTAAATCTTGAAGCTTCTTTAACTAAAGGCAATAAAAGGCGATAATTTTGAGTCTTTTGACCCATGGATGCAGTGCAACCATATAAATTTTTAAGAAATTTAAAAATAATAATGACTTAGCCAAAAAAAATTAAAATAATAAGGATCTTTGGGACGATAATGCACACACAAGGAAAATTAAGAACGGCTCTCCATACAAGCGGTCTATTAAAACAAAATATCAAGCTTTTTAATGTAATTTATAAGGCAATCTTATACTTACCTTCTTCTTTTTCTTTTCTCTTTTTTTTTTTTTTTTTGTTTTGAGGAAAGAGAAAAGAGAACAATCCGAGTGCTAACACCGAAAGAAACATACGCAGAAGTATTACTTGATTACAGTTGTCAAAATGTTTATTGCCCAAACACAGACCTGGCCGTCTTATCTCAGTGGTAGAGCTCGTGGCTTTTAATCAGGTGATTGTGAGTTCGATCCCCACTGATAACGGTGTTTTTTTATCTATTTTTCAAGACCTCATGAAAATAGGGACCTATATTGTGAGGTGATAGTGTTATTGTTGATCCAAAGCATTTCTATGCAAGAAACTACATTGTACAAGCTCGAATGCAAAAGTTGTGTACACGTTTCACTGTCAAACACAAACACACGCGTTGCACTACTGCACAGCACACGCGTTGGCTTAACTTTTATTTAGCCACCAGTATTTATATATTCTTTATTAGAACAAATAGCAAAAATGAAAGTATTGCGTTGATAGTAATGTGGGATCGGCATAGGCTTGGTCAAAGACTTCGAATCCTCGTCCAAAAATTTTATATATCTCTTTGTCGTATTTCAGTTTTATTTACTTCTCTCTCTTTTCTTGGAGGGGGGGGGGGGGCCAGGGGTTGAACTTGTTTCCTCTCTTTTTTCAAACAAACCGAATATTAATATTTGATTGAGGTGGAGATTGAGATGTAGAATGTCATGAGGCGAGACAAAGAAAGAGGGATCGTAGGCAATATATTATTTTTTAGTGAATAATAATGTTAATTTTAGGTTGATAAACTTGTTTAATTTTTTAGATACTTCTGGTTTTTTCCTTCTAATGTTTCTACAATATAATAGTATTTGGTGTTTAGTGTGCGATAATATAATATTTAGTGTACAATAGAATATATTTTTAAAAAAAGGATACTAAGAAAATGTTGAAAAAAAAAGTTGAGAATGTGTACAATAAAACATTTTCTTTGGATAGATAAATGTTCCCCCCCCCCCCAAAAAAAAGTTTGGAAGTCAACATATAATATAATAGTGTTAGGTATAGTAGAATAATACTTAGTGTATGATGGAATAATATTTACTGTACAATAGAAATTTTTTTCTTAAAAAAAACTAAGCAAATGATGCAAAAAAGGGGAGAAAAAGCTAAGACGTAATGTATAATATAATAATGTGTAGTATATGATAGAACAGTGTTTAGTGTATAATGGAATAATACTTACTATACAATAGAAGCTTTTTTTTAAAAAGCAAATGTTGCAAAAAGAGTAGGAAAAGTTAGGAAGTTAGTGTAGAATATATTAGTATTTAGTGTACAATAGAACAATGTTTAGTGAATAAATGGAACAATACTTATTGTACAATAGAATGTTTTTAAAAAAAATAAAACTAAGTAAATGTTGAAAAGAATATTAAAAGTTCGGAATGTGTAAAATAGAATATATATTTTTTTCATGAACAGTAAAACATTTCTTAGTGAATAGTTTTTGGTGGAAAAAATTTAGTTGAAAGTCAAACTTTAACTAATAGAATATATTTCTTTAAAAAAATAAACAAATGTTACAAAAAAAAAGGGGTAAAAAAACCTTGGAAGTCAGTGTAGAATATAATAGTATCTAGTACATAATAGAACAATGTTTAGTATAGGATAGAACAATATTTATTGTACAATATATTTTTTTTTAAAAAAAGGAAAACAAAGCAAATGTTGAAAAGGATAAAAAAAGATAGAAAGCTGTACAATAAAATATTTTTTTGGTGACCAATAGACCATTGCTTATTAAATAATTTTATAGGGATAAATTTTGGTTGAAAAACGTACTTTAATCAATAGAATATATTTCTTAAAAGCAAATGTGAGAAAAAAATAAAAAAGAAAAAGGATAGGAAAGGGAAAAAATAAAAAATTAACAAATTATAATTGTCGTGCTTGGGACCATAGACGTGAATCATTAAAGGCCTCCACTTCACCATCTAGTCTGCGCTCTGAATTTTGCAAGAGACTCAAGTAGACATCATTTTTTCCGAAGTTGAGTTTCTTTAAC
Source organism: Carnegiea gigantea (assembly GCA_029747015.1). Lineage (NCBI taxonomy): Eukaryota > Viridiplantae > Streptophyta > Magnoliopsida > Caryophyllales > Cactaceae > Carnegiea > Carnegiea gigantea. The sequence goes on along the minus strand of JAKOGI010002972.1, from coordinate 33,400 downwards.
AGGCCACACGTTTCATTGATTCAAGCGATATTCCTTGGACAGGATTGAGGGTGTGAACAGTACTTCTATACCCTAACTTGTATGAAATAATAACTCATTTCTATACAGAAGAGAATTTTTATGGCTCTTTGCGCCCCCTGGGAAAAAAAAAATGAAAAACCACAAATTTAAAAATATAAAAAAACAATTGTTAAAAGTAAGAACATGAGCCTCCATGTTCATGGCCCTAACCAAGGCACAGGACGCCAGCATTAAGAAAACCTTCGGCTTCATCACTATGTGCACCATTTTAGCAATGCCAAATCAGACTTCATTCCAAACGAATCAATAAGATCATTACCCAAAACACAGATTGTTCCCAGTATATCATGTGTCATCTTATTTGACAAGGATAAGACCTACAGAAAAGGTTATTCAACGTTACAGTACGTATCAAAATGTTTCTATAAGCACAACAAAAATAACCAGATTTCATCCTCTATATCCTGCTATCAAAACGGCTTTTGAAGTTCAACCACTTCATCCATAAAAATGCTGCTTCGCGCAGTGTAATTGAAGAAATCGCTCTCGCGAAATAGACGACAGGTAATCTTCACAGACAATTCTTCCCCTGCTGTCTCTCTAGTGGTAATAGTCAACCCCATCGCCTTCGGTCTTCCTCTTCATCGACAGGAACATACCATGATGGGCATCTCTTTGAGTTGCTCAGCCGGTAATTGAGAAGGATTTCCTCATTGCAAATTGCCCGGTTGGCCACAAGGACGAGGGATTTCAAAATGGGAGAATTGGAAGCACTGTGAACAGAACTCTTCCCGGTTTTAAACCAGAAACTCCCGAACCTCCTCATTTTGACTGCCCCTTCACTTCCAAAAGAGATATTTGGGATGTATGTTCTCATTCCCCTCTCATCTAATGGGAAATCGTAAGGGCAAACCATGACATTGGGAAGTGTGCCTTTTGGGGGATGATTCGCAAAATGAGCAAAGGCTAACGGATGCCTACGCTCCAAAATCTCCCCTGAAGTCCCACTTTTGTCGCTTTCCAATGGCTTGCTGAGCATTTTCCAAATCCGATATGAACCATTTCCAATTACTTGTTCAGTTGAGGGATTGACCTCAGAATAGCTCATTCCTTCCCAATATTCACGCTTATCATCTCCACGACCCCAAGGTTGTGCATTTATAACAGTGCCATCATACCTTGTGATCAAATAAGAGTTGTGTGCATCAACTCTGGGGTATCCTGGAATATACCGGTAGTATGCTGGAGAGTAGATTACACCAGGATAGATAGCAATCACAGAACCAACTTCAGCTTCGCCTTCTAGAAACAAACCTTGGCCAGCATCCTTGTGTGGAATTTCAGAAGGTCGAATTGCGAGTGAGTAGCCTACATGATCCTTCACAGCCTGACTGACATGAACAAGCTTCAATGGTTTTGTTTCAGGTACAGCTGCACTGAAAATAGCCCACTAATTACCAGTCAACAACAATGACATCAGTATTCTAATGCTACTGTGGATGTCTTCCCACTTCAATCATCAGTGTGAAGACAACATCATATTAATATAGACATTAAGCTTCTTTTTTTTTTTTTCCGGAAGGATAAATTTTCATGCAAGTATACAGCCTAGGGAGAATTTAACTCTGGTATTCCTATGGAAAACCAATCATTCTACCCCTAAGATACCCCAAAGGGGCTTAGCATAAAGCATATTTTTGGAGGAAGCTACAAGGACTATTCTCATAGATGTCCACCAGACCTTTTGATTCTGTTAACCGTTTTACATTTTGGCTTAAATTTAAGCCTTAAAAAGGCTGCATTCTTATCATTGTGATTAGTCGATCAAATCATTGTTATGCAATGTTAAAGTGCTACAATCTACTTGCAGCACAACATATTAAAATTCCCAAGATAACACCCTGCTTCATATTAGAAGGAAAAATTATTTCCAGCCTACAAACAAATGCTGCATGTTAGATGAGAAATGATTTTCTCAAGGCAAAGTCATCAATGGCTTTTCCTGGTCACCCGAAAAATGGACAATAATCTTTTGGCAAGCATTTGCTCCAGAGCAAGTAACCAACTATTCAGCATGCAACCAGGTAACTGTTACTCCTGGTCATTGAACAGACATCTGGCTGCATGCTCTGATTTTAGAGCCTTTTAAATGCCACACTCAATATTATGCTCTGCTTACTAGCTCTTCAGTTTGCTCCCATCCTTTTGCTTCTCTAATTTGTTCCAATCTCCCACTTTCATACACCATTCTTCGTGGCTTTTTTAAAACCAAATTATAGGGATTCAGTATCAAAAATTGACACCGAATAAACGTGAGAAGATGTGAAATGATTAATCTCCCAAAATGTAGAAGAGACAGAGGACAACCAAAGAAGACTAAGAAAGAGCTTGAACAAAGTGATTAAACATGATTTGAAATTTTTACACCTAGCGGAGGACAAATCTCAGGATAGGAGTTTGTGAGGTCTAGGATTATGGTTGTGGACTATAGGTTGCTTGCTTCTCGTCCTGCCTTTGGCTCCTGGATGCATTAGGAATGTTGTTGTGTTGTGGTGGTTATTATTCTATCTTGTATTTGCCGCACTTTCGTATTCTTGTAATAGGTTGATCTTAGCAGGATTATTACTATCCCACCTCTAGTTGTTTAAGATATTGCACTTACTGCTCCTATGTTCTTTTCATATATGTTCACTGTTGTTTGAGTTTAGTATTTCATGTATATATTACTTTCTGACTATCAAAGGTCTTGGCTTCTAAAATGTTTCCCTAGAAAACACTAACTTTTATAGGGGTCCATTGAAATCAGTCCCTCTCTGCAGAGGCAAGACTAGCGACATCTAGGTCTCCTCAGACCTCACAAAAGTGGCACCCCCATTGGGAGTAATTATTGTTGTTATTATCAATTGATATCCAATAAATAGCAAAACTAAGCCCGGCTTTATCTGAACATTTTTCACGAAAGAATACCACTTATTGCCACTGCTGATTCATAGCAATTTTTAAAGTTTGTAGCAGGGAAAACATTTTATCCATAGACATGCACAACGCTTTGGCATATTCTCTTGAATTTGCCTCTGTCAAATAACAAGATTCCACGCCGCAGCAGTTAGCTCTTCCACATATGCATGTGCCTCATCAGCCCATCTCTTAAATAATTCTAGCTTTTATTACGTTTAGAAAGAAAAACAATAGATTGATCTTAAGCGAACCAAATCCTTCGGCCTGCCTCTGGACTTGATCTGGAGAGCTGGTTTTGTTCGCACTTCAGAGACAAAAGATGGACATTGTGGCAGTTGTGTCTGACACCAATAACAAAGCAGGTATTTGGGCTAGATAACTTCTCAGTCAAAACAATTGAAGAAGGTTTCTCTAATTTGATAATGGATGAGAGGAAAAACAGAAATAATGGTTCATGGAAATTGTTGGATCCAGTTTCAAGGGGTTTTGAAGGAAACGTACTACCAGTGAACAAAAAGCAGCCACCAGTTGCAGAAAACTGAGAGACGTGCTTGGCATACTGATAAAATTCAACCCTCTCAGAATGAGGCTATGGACATTAGACATTGCAAACTCTGCTCTATGATCCAAAAAGAGAACAGTGGAACTTCCACTAATTATACAACAGTATCATCCAATGGCCCCAATAGTGAGATATGGTCAAGACAAAGAGAAACAGTACCAGACTTATTTGTGGAGAACTCGAAGCTCCAAGAAGATTTTTAGCACTGCAGGGGGTGATGAGACAGTGGCAACTCTTTGGCAATCCATTTCTGGAAAGGAACATCGACAGGTGAACTATGTATGATATTGCAGATGTACCAGTCTCAGCCAAGGTATTTAGAAGGGATTACTTTGTTGATGACCCAGAACATGGAGATATCCCTTAAAACAAGATGGCCAATCGAAAGTAGATGTTGACATAGGATTCTTCCAATTCTAAAAGAGCAAATAAAAGAAGATAGATAATTTCTCCAGGACAAAGATGCTGAATATCCAGGCCAAATATTGACTTGAACGATGTCAACAGACGGAAGACAGCTTCTTTAGCTTATTTCGGAATAGAAAATTCAGAACATGGAATTGCAGATTTTGACATCAGATATCAGATTCCAATCATTCAACCAGAGGCTCAACATTATAATGGTTTCAGAGCCAACATCTTTTCCTACTCTGCTTTTGGACGTCTTGTCAAGGATAGATCACAAGGTCCACTGAAACCAAAGAAGAAAGGGAAAAGCTCCATTCATTTTTTTTTTTTAAAAAAGGCTTTCTTTGAATGTTCAGCAGCAACTACGATTTTTCTTATTTCTTCTCATGTTTCAGCAGAACGAGTCCTGACTCCTGACATAGCCAACCTAGGATCCCCAAATTCAACACTTCTCTCTTACACATCTAATGGTTTCTTAAATTTATCAAATAACGCAGACACCAGCAAAGATACTCGATTGTCAGTCTGTTGGGTAGTTGAGCAATTGATTTGGGTAGTTGAGCAATTGATTTGGCAGATAATCTGATATTTGTGGCAAGTGTCAAACCTAGGAGGAAAGAGAAAGCCTAGAAAGCATGGAAGCAGGCATATAAAAGGATCACTCAATTTCATAGAAGCTAGGCCGAGCTGGAATGTGAAAAATCAAGCACTAGACCACTAGCTAAGTCTCTTAAGTCATTGTAATCTGCTTCTTGCGAATTTGAGTGCCTGAATTATCTTCTTCGGGTTTCAGAATCTGCCGTACACAATCAAAATGACAAAAAGGGTGATTTCATCTTTGGAAGGGGCCCCGCAAGGGGGGGTAAAAAATTATGTGTATTTGATGTTTATTACATCGTATAACTTCATAACCTTAACAAAGCCTCCTTTCAGGGCAAATTTTAATGATTGTACAGAAATCTGGTCAGAGATTTTCTTATCTAAAATTGAGTCAAGGTCTCAGAAATTATTAGGTGAAGCTTAGTCAGAAGATCGGTTCACAATATTTGTTGGTCTGCTCCAATCTCAGCTCAAAATATCACGTAGAATAATGTGACACAATTGTTCCACAGGGATTGGATCAAATTCAAGAATACTCACCAGGACGATTGCTAGGCACATGGCCAGCACTACCAACAGCAAGACTAAGCCCACTTCGATGTTTGGCACTGTTAACTTGTGCTCCTGGTTCATGTGGTTCATCAAAGTTCTTTATAGGGAGAAGAATTTCATCCATAAGCTGGCAGAAAGTTCTGGTTTGGGAATGAATATTCTCTTGCACTTGTGTCTGTTGATCAGCCAAGGGCGCTTTGCTAGCCATATCAATTATCTCTTCTATGTCTGCCTCATCAGCGTCTTTTCCTATACGATTGTAGCTGGCCACAGAAAACATTCAAGAGCAAATCAGTTGATACTTTGGGTTCAGATGCTTCAATGAGCGCACGATACCAGTAGGCGGCGGGGAATAATCTAACAAAAGGGGGAAGCAAGGAGGAGGGAGGCAGTTCCACAGGATAATATAAGTCGACTTGTTAGATATTGCAATGCCCAATATACTAACCTAGTAACTTTGAGCTTTAAGATGGGGTTGGATCACAATCCAAGAATCCAAACAAAAACAAATGAATAAGTTGGAGTCTGCTTGGAAGGAAGAAAGGGGGTCAGCTGCAACACAGCCATTTCTAATTGTAAGGGCACTAATTTTTATTGAACCAGATTTGAAAGGCGTTGATACACACTTTACACTTCACAATAACAGAAGCAAAGGACAATTCGTGAGACATTTTGCTTTAGTCTATTATACTTCAAATTGAAACAAATTCTCAGTAGCGACTCTCTTAGCTCCAAGGAAAATAGGATCTAGAATCCCTGCCCAACATGTGTTAGGAAACCCTTTCCTGAAAATTTATTTAAGCTTTCCAAATTTCTGTATAATGTGTTCAAAAGAGACATTATCTAAAAAGTTTTAGCAAATAGCAATTTCCAATTTTCCATAATTCTAAAGAATTTGTAAAAACAACCTAATATATATTTTCTATGTTTTCTTGAAATTTTCAAGCAGTAGTTTCCAACATCAAAAGCACACGACCCAGCCCCTCCTACAACACCATCATCTACTCCCAACCACATGCATTCAGCTACACTTCATCACAACCATATCTAGCTAGGAAATCTTATTGTTGTACTACCAAATTTGCTACAAGCTCATACCATGAAAAACCTAAGAAACGGCACCAGGCACACCAGGATGCGCATCATTAGCAAACCCCTTGTAGATGTAAGCAGCAGGATTTCGGGGGAGGGGGACTGTTGTCATAGGCTTTGTATCACTACTTGTAGCAACTGGAAGAGGGAACAGTGATAGAGTTAACGACATGCTTGAATATATTTTCCCCTCTTCATTTTCCAACTCTTTCCCCCTAAAAGAGAAGAACTAAAATGCGGGGCAGACCAGGAAAATATTCAGCACAACCAAATGCATCTTAAGTCTCTAATTTCTCATGTTCGCATCCAAAAATGTATCAAGGGGATGCAGCATTATTCATTTGCCTCTCCAATAGATGGTTAAAAGTTAAGTCGCGAGTCTTAGACAAATCATCAACTGACGTCTCATTTCCATACCTTTGGTTCCCCCCCCCCCGGCCGGGGGGGGGGGGGGGGAGGGGGTTGATAGTTGTTGCCAGTGGAAAGCTCAAAAATCCTAGATGGATATCCTGGGTTTTGACCTCCTTTCTACCTTTCACCATGAAGATTTGACAGGTTTTACTTCCAATACAGCTAAGCCGTGTGTGTGAAAGGAAACTTAGCATTGCTACACAGAACTTGAACAATAAAGTAAATGACAAGGTGCTTTCAAAGAATAAATGCAAGAAACAAAAATCCCCAAATTTTCACCGAAGTTGATTGGAAAGCTCGTGCTAAAGCTCCAAGCCCCAAAGTACAAAGCAAAGTAAGCACAGTGGGATGCAAGCTTTCTGTTAGTTCAAAATTTATCCAAAACTACATGTAAAAGTCCTTAGAATTTTTGAAGTGGACACCTATAAAGATTAATTAGTATAATCACATCATAGGAAGCATCATTGTACAAAATTTCCAGATTTGTCATTATGCAACCAATCCCATAGATAACTATTCATAGATATGTTCTCCAAACAATTGCCATCTTCTTTTCATTATACCAAAAACAAAACTACTACTCCTATGGTTGGTAATACTGTCATAAAAGTAGATGCAAACCCAAAATTTGCCACAGATTTCCTCCAATAGAAGGAAAACATTGCATAAGATACTCATTAGATGACACAATCTCATTCCAAATGGGAAGGAGCAAGGTTCTTAAAGATGAGCAAAAGGAATATTTGTCTCAATCTCAACAAAGAGAACACCACTTTCACACACTAACCTTGTATAAAGAAAGAGACGATTGATGTCCGCTTCAAACTGGAGATGCCTTGGATCTCTAGCAAATGTGGGGCTTTTGGCAAGAGTTTTGACAGCCTGGAATTACAAACCAAAAACAGAGAAAGAAAAATAGACACAACATGTCATTCAAGGGGGTCTTCCTTCAAAGAGAATAAAAGCTAAGTATGGGTGCCATCTAAAAGCTAAGGCACAAACAAGGGTAAATACATCATAAGTTAATGAATGGAAGCATTTCTCCATCTAAAATGATGGGAAGTAATTAATGAGGGTTAGGATTGGCTCTAGAATTCGGAACGCTTTATCAAAGGCACGATAACATGACCCGAACCCAAGCTGATATTACAAAAAGAGGCACAAACCCAACTTGAACTGAACCGATTTCGACCCAAAGTCAATATGATTTGACCATGTAACGAGAAAAAAGTATTATTTTTCAATTTTGAGTAAAGCAACACAATTATTAAGGCTAACACGCACTTGACCCGTTTATCAAACGGGGGAATTTGAAGCAAGCCGTTTCCCTACTCGAATTGACTTACACTCATTTTAGTAGAAAGCATAGTTTGTTTGGTCTCAAGTACACACTGGGACAGAAGATTAGCACCCTACTCTAGAGCAAATGGCTCCAAACTATTGGAATTTGACTATGAAGTTTTGTAGAGGAAAGACAAGGAAAGTCTTCCACCAGATGTCCTCTTTGGTCTAAAACATTAATTCCCAGAAGGAGAATTTTAATTTAGTAGATTAGCAATCGTGCCTAAAAGGCTCATTCCTGCTGGTTTCAAGAATTCTACACTATCTTCTACATTGATCATAAGAGTTAACCAAATTGATGCAATCAGCTCCATTATCTTCAATTTGTTGTTTCCCCAAAACAGTCAACATTCCTAGATGCTACATCTTCTAAATGTGCCACATGAATCTAGAACATACAAGAGCTTTTCTCCTCATAAGATGCCGGAATTGCAGAGTTGAGACTCAATAGATTACCACTCTGAATTTCTCAAATGGCTTATCGGATAAAACTGATACAAGTTAATCACGTATTTTAAAAATCAAATTATCAGTTATTACACCCTAAATTTAGAATTTTAATGAACTGCATTTAGTTGACCACATATCCAGCAATTTCTAATGAGAATTTAAGCAGAAATTAGACAAATATCTAATCGAATCAAACATAGCTTGTCAACAACATCCATGTCCTACCCCCTTACTATTCTTCCTCTCCCAGAAAACCAAACCAACAAACAACCAATTATCTCCTTTCACCAATTCTTTTTCAAGGGTCACCTCTTACCTTCGCTACATCATTCCATCCTCCCTATTCCCTTCGATCATTCACAATTGCCGGTCAACTAAAATCGTCAGCGATGCTTAAAAGACAAAAACATAAGGCAGAAACAGGAAAATGCACAGTCGAATTACAAAGTTGCAAATCCAATGGCTCAGCCAAGTTAATCCAAGCCCTAAAAACAATCAGTCTGTCTCTCTCCAAATTTTCGCTTCTCCTTCCATTTTCAAATTGGCCAAGAATACAGAGCTCCAGCAGTCATCAAATGATGGATGGTGTAAATTTGATGTGGGTATTGCTCAACGGAATCAGATATTAGTTCAGGAAATCTTGCGACTAGCAAGATTAAATCAGAGCAGAATCGTAGCTCAGTGAAAGAGACAAAGGGAGTACCTCTTGAAATTTCTGAAAGAGAAACGCCATTAACGAATAGCTATTTGTGGAAAGACGCGGCTTCGTCTCCCCGACTGTGTCTCGGCTTCTCAGCGACTAAGAGTGTTGAGGATTTAGAGCAACAGCAAGTGCAATGGTGAGTCTGGTTTATCGGCGTGGGTTTATCTCCCTGCATCAGTTTTTGAGTCTTGCTCGTAACTCTCCCCTCCTCGAATGCAAGCTTCACCACTTTAACTTTCTGAATAGAATAATATATGCGGACCTTACACATAAATATATTTAATTAGTCTAATTTTATATTTTACTTTGTTATTTAACTTTTATTATTTTTATAAAAAATAATTTACACATAATAATTTGATACACAACTAATTAAAGGCTCTTAAATTTTTTTATACAAAAAACCAATACAAGAGTTTGAATTTTAAAACAAATTTACACATCCTTGAATGTAAAAATTGTATGAGTTCAAAAATAAATAAATAAATAAAAAGATACATTGATTAACATTTGACTAGAAAAAATACACTAGTTCAATAGTTAAAAGAATTACAATATAAGGGTCATTCAACTATCATCTCTACCACCGCTCCGAATTCTATTTCCATATTTCCTCAATTAAATATGCTTGGAGAGCTACATGTGTGTTGGGGTCGCAAACTTCTTTTGATCTTTGAAAGTACGCCTTATAACATAGATGATGCTCATGGTTAACAATCGGCTCTGATGTAATACCCTCCACAATGTCGTAGTCAAATGCAAGCTCGTAATTATCCCATTCGTCCTTGACAATCATGTTATAGAGTATCACATATGCTCTCATTATAACATCAATGTCTTTTTCATCCATAAGACCAGCAAGGTCACATACAATGGCAAATGGAGCTTGTAACACATCAAAGGCTCGCTCAACGTTCTTCCTAACCGACTCTTGATATTATCCGAAGATTTTTTCCTTGTCCCTTTGGGGAAGTGGGATAGTTTTAACAAATGTCACCCATTTTGGATAAATTATGTCCGAAAGAAAATATCATATCTTGTATTCATGGTCATTGATGACATACTCACATTTAGAAGTCCAGTCCTCATACAACTCTTGAAAAACAGGTGAGCGGTCAAGGACCTTTATGTCGTTGGGACTTCCAGGCAAATCGGAGAATGCATGTCATATGCAAAGGTCATATGATGCAACGACTTCAACGATGATAGTTGGCACCTTACAAAGTTTCTTTGAAATGATGCTTTCCAACTCGATAGACAATTCTTCCACTCTCAGTGTATGCAATCGATGTTTCCCAACATCGGAAAAATCATGGGTTTTAGCAACTTGCAGTGGGCAATTAACATCGGCTTGATTCGGTTTTCTCAAGTACTCCTCCTCGAATACCTCAATGATGTTTAAGGCGAACTTCTTCATGCATTCTAGTGTGATGCTTGCACCAATTTTTAAGTACTCATCAACGCCATCGACCGCTATACCATAGACAAGCATTCGCACGGCTACGATACACTTGGTTAATGGCGTCAACCCACACTTTCCGGTGCGTCATACATCACCTAAAAGTGCTCCGAATAATTGTCAAGTGCTTCAACAATGTGGAGAAATAAGTGCCTCTCCACTCTAAATCTATGACGATAATTATGTTCGTTGTAGATTGAATCTTTTGCCAAATAGTCTTTGTAGAAGCGATCATGGACAACTTCTCTATCTCTCTTAATACATCTCATCTTTAGCCGAAGTGTGGATGCCAAAACTGTCAGCTCTTTTGCTACTTGCCTAAGTTATAGAAGGGACATCATTTGTTTTTGCAGTTTTTGTTGACAATGAAGTAAAGCCCCGACAACGGGCAAAATGATATCATCATCTGAATCGTTGATTACGAAACTCAAACCATTTGATGAAGATGAGGAGGACACGGAGGATGATTCTTCCTCAACGGGCAACTTCGCAACATTGAAATTATCCATAACAAACAGCCTGTGCAACATAATAATGATTAAACATTAATGTATAGAAAAGTAATCATTTGATTGAATAATAGGCATGCCTATTTTCATAAATTCATATCAAAACATGATTACATCAATTCATGTCTAAGACAACACATAGTAAATAAAAACTACATAATAAGATCTTACAACCTAAGATGAGCTACATAGTTCTTGTAATCTATGTAATGGAGGGAGGAAGATCCATTACTGAGTTGATGATGAATGCCCTGATCTCCTTTGTATGATTTCTACTTTTATTGTCTCATAATAAGCAACATGTTCAAGAGTCATCAATGAGGTGTCCATCATCATTATTTTATCCTCATGGACCCTTAGCTTTTGTTCCTTCAACATCAACTTATGAGCTCGTTCTTCATCCCTTCTGCGAATGATATCTTTTGCTATTATCGCCTTTTCGCTAATTACAGCAATTAAATCTTTGAACATCTTACTCATTTCACTATTAGCTGTGTTAAACTCCTAGAACTGCCTAGTGACTAACCCAAAGAATGGCGTTGTTAGCCTTTTCTTTGACCCTTCTCTTCACAGCTTTCCTTCCTTCGGGCCAGTTACTCCTATTTATATGTGCATTGCCTGTCTCTTCGGTGTCGAGATTAGAGCTTTTTGACGATCCTATCCTGAGTTAGGTGGATCCAATGTCGTCTTCCATTTGGGTTGGTCCTTCAGCATCTCATACCAGTGCTCCAGGTCAAACTTTTTTCTAGTACATTCTTTGTACAACTTTTGGGATGTCTTAAGAATCATAACCTCGTTTGACCCACTTTGATTAGTGGGCTCCACTTCCAAGATAATACCTGCCCATTTAGTGATGAGTGCGGAACACTGGTCCCCATCGACTGTTAAGCGTCTTCCAAGTGGAACTAGTTATGTCATGGTAACTAAAGAAGGAATGCAAGAAGGAATCTATGATGATGAACTCTTGAAGTTTCTCTTCAGACTTGAGCTAAAAACTTTCAAAGATCTCCAACTATCAAAAATAAATTTGCTAACCTAGTCAAAAAAGAAAAAGAAAGACAAGTACAAATAAGAACGGCTAAAATTTTGCCATTAACAGGCCGGACGTAAGGCTAAGATTTTGCCGACAGTCACACTCGTATCTTAAAGAATCCGAATTATTGTAACTTTTTGAATTATTGATGTACTATATTATCTTAAAACCAATGATTCTACTATGCCAACTTTAACATGATGCAAGCGCTTATGTCAGCATTGCCTTTAGATACCCTATATAAAGATGTAATCTCTATAAGGTAAGGCAGAGGTATTTGGGTAAAGAATAGATCACTCACAGAGCAGTCTGCGTATAAATATGTTCTAAACTTTCTGTTTCCTTGGGAAACCTAGTAATAAAAGTACTATCTTCTAGAAGAGTTTGAGTTCATATCTTTATACTTCAAAAGTTCTTGAGATGAGAGAAGTAGTTCGTAGATCGAAATAAGTTCAAGTAAGACCCCTAGAAAGGGAGGATACTGAGAAGAAAAAACGTATAAATTTCTTATATGATAGTTCAAGTTATTACTATGGGAGTGCCATTTTCATGCCATTTTAAAAAGTGTTATCTATTCCTCGTTCAATATTGTTCTCGCATCAAAGAATTTTCAACGTTTTTTCCATAAAAAGTTACCACACACTTGATTATAATAGCATCAAAGCCTACCTAGACCTTAGACATACCTTTAGTCTAGCTACTACTTACTCCTTAAACTTAACCATAAGCTACTTACCCATAATCTACCTACCCATGACCTACTGTTGTTGTGATTTTCTACAAGTGTACGGTTTATCGCTGTAGCAATTACAGGTATCGTCCTCAGGGATGGTTGTGAAATTTGGTTACCAAAGCTTTTAAACTAAATTAAAACAAATAAATAAATAAATAAATCCTAAAAGTTAAGCAGTAGCTAACTTGCAAAGAACAACACCTAAGTAATAGTGAAGCACCAAACTGAAATGATTCTGACTCAGCAACACCTAATCGCAACTATGTATAAAACTAGCACCTGGGTAGAGGAACACGAAAGAGAAAAAAAAAAAAACAGAGGAACATGAACAGAGCAATGCAAATCAAAATGAGAGCAAAGCAATGGAACTTCAATCCTAACCCAAACATTTGAATTAACAGCACCGGAAGTCAAATCTCGAAAGTTTCATTTGAATTCAACAAACTCAGGCTCAATAACATGAAATTGGTGAAACTAAAACCTAGATTCGAAATTGAAATAAAAATGAAGATTGAAAACTAAAACCAAATTCGAAGGCTAAATCTCCTGTCTACTCTACGCTGCTACTCGAACTCTGAACTCGGCCTCCTTTTAACGCTCTGTTTTCGACCCTCCATTAAAGGCCCTTGAAAAACGCCGACCCCTTCCCCCTCTTCACTTGCCCTTCGATCAACTCTGTAACTGATGAATGAATGACAGTGATGATGATGGATTAAATGTTCTACGGAGAGAGAGAGTACTGGATGAGAATGGGGAAAATGAAGAGGCAGCTGGCCATGCTCTGTTCTATTCGGTTTCTCTGAGTCGGGAATGAAGGAGAAAGAAGAAGAGGAGGAGTTGGGGCTGGGAGTCATGTGCATGAGGCGTGTGGAAATTAAGTGAGAACATGAGAAGGCAGGCTGGGGTTCAAGGGGTGGAAATCTGGGCTAGACCGAAGAAAGAAGGAAAGAAATGAAAAAGAAAAGAAGGAAAAGAAGGCCCGGTCCAGCTTTGATAACGAAAAAGAAAGAAAAAGAATAGGGGGGAGAAAGGGCTGGGTTTTGTGTGTGGGTCGAGCCCAGAAGAAGGAAAAGAAAAGGAGAAGGGGAGAAGAAAGAGAGAGGGGACCGAGTCTAGGAGAAAACAAATCGGCCAGTTTTGGGCTCAGTTTTGGGCCTCGATGCTGGGCCGATTTAGCTTCATTTTTTCTCTGTTCTTCCTTTCTTACACACCTCCATCTAATCCAACTCTAACACTTGTTTGAGAGAGACTTTATTTATTTTCTTCAAGTTATTCCCAATTCCTACAAAATAAATAAAAACATTATTAAAAATCTAATTTAACAATTTATTCAGAGCAAATATTAGACGATAAAAGGGTATAAAGTATCATAATTTCAGGTTGAACAATGTTATAATAAGTTCTCATAGAAACAAATTACAATCAAACTCTAAAATAACTAGAGAAGATGACTACGTACCTGGACAAAACTTTAATCTACCTCGACTTAAATACGTTTCATAGAAACAAGCATAGTTTTTCTTAAGATCATTTGATCAAACACCTATAATCATAAGATAGAACCGTATGGAGAATAACAAAATCGGATTTAACTAGCTACTAACTCTTCTTTATATTGTTAAACTAGTAACCATAAATGTACTTAGAGATCAGATTGTTTTATTAGAAGTAACTTTTGAATATACTATAGGGTATCAACTAAATCAAAACATAAATGAATCTCAAATAACATATTATACAGATGAAGAAAATGAATAGAAGAAACCATAAGAGAAGAATCAAAATTAAGATTTTAATAAGAAAATCATACAATAACAAAAAGGGCAGTTTAGTAATTTGGCTAGAAAACATATTAACAAAAAAAAATTAAACTAAAGACAAATGAATAAAGGACAAATGAATCTACACCCTTGGTTTAATCAAATGGCCCAGATTTTGTCGTCCCACATTTCTCACAAATGATCATTCCTCACCTGATACTTCTATACATATATATATATATATATAGATATATATATATATATATATTATATTTGATGCATGTATGTATGTATGTATGTATCTGTGTGTGTATACATATCATATATATATATATATATATATACATATATATATATATATATATATATATATATATATATATATATATATATATATATGTATTATGTATGTTTGTATATATGTATGTATGTCTACACACATGCATACACACACACACACACACATGTACACATATATACACATACATACATGCATCCATACATACATACATCTATATGTATATGTGTGTGTGTGTGTAAACACACACAGACACACACACAGATATATATATATACACACACGCGCGCGCACGCACATACATATGTGTGTGTGTGCACGTGTGCGTGTGTGTGCGTGTGTGTGTAAAAGCAAAACCTCTTAAGGCTAGCATATACCATGTGGTAAATTTTTAGAGGTTTGGACTTTTCACTAACCTAATTCCAAACCTGATTTAAAGCCACTTACATTATTATTTTTAAGTAAAATAGTATGTAATAGAATATTTTTCTATTATAAATATGTATTTTTAGAGGTACTGGCTGCATTATGATGATAGTTACAAATACTATTTGTTGTGGATACATAATTATTAAGAAATAATAAAGGATTTCTGATTTTTGTTGTTGTTATTGTTATTATTATTATCATTACTACTACTACTGCCACTACTGTTGTTGCTGCTACTACTATTCTTACTACCACACTCATGCTATCTTACTGCAGAGAATTTATTACCTGAATAATAATAACTCAAAAATTATGTAAAACTATTATACTAGTTAACTTTGAAAAAAGCTATGACAAATTGCAAGGACACGAGTGCGATCCCCCATGAACTGTTAGACCTACTTGCTATGCGTGTTTTCAAATTTATGAAAAAAGACACATAATATGGACCAACTATACCTAAAAGAGGCTGCGTGCCCCAAAGGCTAAAATGCAATCCTGATCTAGGACAAGACCTGACAAAATTGGCTCGAGACCTGAAACCCGAACTAAATGACCCGAGCCTATGTTTGACCCGACATCCTAAATTGGCTTACTTAAAAGTGGACTCGAAACACGAATTGACCCGAACCTAGCCGTACTTGACCCGAAATGTTATACAAAGTTGCTTATTTTTGCATGACAAACGTACTGGACCAAAAATTGAATGACTTCAAGTCGACCCGAACTGAAGTTCACCCGACCCAAACCAACTCGACCTGAAATATCACTTAACCTGAAGCATGACCCGATCCAAACTTAACCTGATTGGTATCTGAACCGAATGATGCATTTGCCAAGTCTATCGATGACTGCTTGGCACAATTTTCTGGCCAGCCTCCCCAGCAGCCTCTCTGACTGAGCCAAGAGACTGGACTGTATTACTGGCGCCAGAATTCGGCCAGGTTCATGAGTCAATACAGAATCTAGGCTTCTGGCTCAATCACAAGTACTGCTGGTAACCTCTAAGCTGCTTAACCAATCAAAATAAGATAGTAAATTTAATAGTAGCATTACCAATGAGTTTTTAGGATAACTTACAAACAAAATCTACTTCTAAAATAAACAACAAACTAGAAGGGACACTAAAAGGGACAAAAAGATTCGCATGAAAAAGTTTACCAAATGGCCCCAAACAATCCTGAGTGTGGGGACCTTCTTGCTCTATAGGCTGAAACCGAGGATCCAAATTTGGCATTGACGGTAAGGTGACGTAATGGAGTGCATCATGTCGCCGGCCATTATCACTGACAATATCTACTAATCAATACAAGAAATTAGGGCTAATTAACATAGAAAATCTAGTCATGTAGCATATATTATAAGTAATCAAATAAGAAAATAAAATGGGCACAATGTTAGCATCAAACAATAGTTTGAATATTTACAACAGGCGGTGAAACTAATTGAAAATTACATCTTTGCTGGAGGCAGGAATTCGAATAAAACAATAAAAAGGTAGAGATAAAAGATAGTATTTTTAGTTATGCCCTTAGGATGACCTACCTGCTCTTTCTGAGAACTTAACAGAGTAATGCTTCAAAATCAACTTCTTTTTCTCAGCCATTCCTCTCGATTTTTCCTCACAGGTTTTTGAAAGTGGTTCTCTGTAATTTGTTGTGTGCTTCTCTCAAGATTTCTCAGTGTTTTTCAGTGTGTTTTCCCAATGTGTTTCTCTTATCTCGACCGTACGGGGTGGCTCTCTTTTTATGGTGTTTAATGGGTAAGGGTCAGCAGATTAGGAAAATGACTCCTAATGCAGTTCTCAATAGGCTTAATCTGAATAGATGCACCTATTCAAATGAAACTCTAATGCTGAAACTTATTTTATACTTAAGACATACTCTCCTGGCCCCCAAATAAACAGATTGGGGCATAATTTTCATCATCTCGCATTCAAAAAAATGTGATGCCCATTTGAAGTGTCTATACAAATCTACATAATTAAAATGATCTATTGTGCATTTTAATTTGGGATTTTTTCCCTCTCTTTTGGGTGCATTTGATTACAAAAGTATTCACATAATTAAAATAATGTCTATATACATTATAATGACACATATATTAAACTCATACTACTAATATTACCAGAAGTAATGCTTAAAAATTCTGATTATAACTATACTAACACATTATATCACGTTACATTATTATTACCACTACCAATATTACTGAAAGTAATGTATTATATTATGATAAATGAATGCACTTACTTTTAATCTATCTTTTCAAATACATATAGATATAAATATGCATAATGAATATGAAATACTAGAAATCTTTGATATAACAAAATCATAATTCTGAATCCTACATACACACCTAAGTCCCACCAACAAATTAATACTAGAAGAAATAAAGTGCTTCCAATTTTCGAAGCACAATAATCTAAGCCAGTACCGTACATTAAATTCATTAATATATGACATGTGTCAACTAGGTTAATCATAATCTATTTTAATATATAGGAAATCTCAATTGAATGATTTCTTATAATTTTTCTCACCTCATAGTTGTACTTTAAGTTTGAGACCTATTAATTTTTTTTAAAAAAAAACTTAAAAAATTTTCGTACTCCACACCAAATATTAGATTATTTATTATTTTGTACATACGTTTAGTACTGACAAAAACTCAAAAATTATCTTTGTGCATTGTATAGGGGTGTAAACACAAATCTCAAGCCTAAAATAAATTAGATAAGAAATTGAGAAACAAATTTAATTTTTGTCTTGATGTTGTATGTGTAGGTACATTCTCTGAATTGAATCCAATGAAATAATTTAAGATCAGTGTGAAGTCTCCTTTAAATGTGCACTCTCACTTTGGAATGAACCTTTAAGTTTAACCACTAATTTAAGATCAGTGGTTGAGATTAAAAGAACATTAAAAAAAATGAATGGGCTCTCACACACATAGTAAATGACACCTCCCTCAAGTCTCACTCAATGTTTTCTCTCTCCTAAAATCGTTGTTGTTGCTCTCATCTCCTCCCCTCCCACAGTGATACTCTGCGCTCTCTTCTCCTCCGTTCACCACCTAGCACCTTCAGAAACCACCATCAGCGCCACCTTCAGCAATGACAGTTCACATCGCTAGTTGGAAACCATCACCAAATACAACCTCTCCCTCTCTCCCCTGTCGAAAGTTTTGTTGGAAATTTGTAGGCTCTTCTCCTTGCCTATCAAGCTATGGCTGCCTCCCTAGAAGAGTTTCGGCCACCCAGCGAAGGAGTGCCACCCTCGCCGTCAGTGGAGACGCATCCACTGGAAACCATGGGTAAGGCGTTTCGATTTATTTTGAAATTAAATTTAGGGTTTTAATTTTTTTAGTGTCAATTGTCATGTTTGGCTTATTTTTTCTTTGAACTTTGGTTGAAACAAAAATTCAATAGCTAGAGATATGAGGTTATTAAGTTTTTTTGGGCAAGTTCAATGGTCAAAGTGTAAAGTTTTACATACTTGGCAGATTCATCTCATTCAGGGTTAAATGATAAAGTTTTTTGTTTCATTTTTCTAAGTTGTTGCTATTCATTAATTCTTAATTTCATTACTGTTGTAGGTGATAATAAGGAATCAACCTATGAAGAATGCAAAAGTCCTATGCACATTATCAAAGAGTGGCTACCTTTTTGCGAGGAGGAGTTGAAACCAAAATAAGGATTAGATTTTGCCAACTTAGAAGAATATGAGAAATTCTATAAATCTTATGCTCATCATATACTGTTTAGTATTAGTAAATCACCTTTCAAGAAGGGTAAGGAAGGTGTACAGAAGTATGGGGATTTTGTTTCTCTAAACAAGGATTCAAAAAAACTCAACCTACTGTGCACTCCAATCACAAAGTAAAGTTGACGAGAGAGGGTTGTAATATAATGGCTGGTTTTAGGAGGACCAAAGATGGAAAATATGAACTTTTCAAATTTCATAAAGGGCATACACATGTACTTAGCACCCCGAGGTAGCATCATATGCTTAATATTGAAAAATTTTCAAAGAGATTTGAAGGCATTTATTAAGGACTTCGATGAACAAATGTTTATTGAGAAATTTTAAAAGAAAAAAGGAGGTTCATCCATCTTTTTATTTTGCATATGAGTTAGAAAGTGATGGTACATTGAAACATGCGTTTTTGGCATATGGTGGTTTTAGACTGAACAATGCAATATATGGTGATGTTGTCTCTTTTGATACGACCTATGATACTAATAGATACAAAATAATATTTCCCCCTTTCACTGGGTTAGACAATCATAGATTGTGTGTTATATTTGTATTTTTAGGGGATGAAAAAGCGAAATCATTTATGTGGTTGTTTGATAAGTATTTGGATGCGATGGGGAGTCAGATGCCTATATGTCTTATTATTGATGAAGATCCTGCAATGAAAGTAGCAATAGACGCAAAATTACATTCTACTACTCATAGGTACTGCATTTGGCATATCATGAGAAAACTTTCTTAAAAGGTTGGTTGCTCTCTGAATAGTAACACTGACTTAATCACTCGATTCAAATAATGTGTTTATAACTTAGAGACTCCAACTGAATTTTAGCAAGCTTGGTAATCCATTATCGAAGGTTTTGGGTTGGAAAAGAATGAATGATTATCAAAATTGTTTGATTTTCGGAATACGGGGATACCTGCCTATTTGAGGGATTTATTTTTACGAGAAGTTTTGAGGACAACTTCAAGATCTGAAAATGAGAATCACTTCTTTAGTAATTTTGCAAATCCCCATTTGAGTTTAGTTGAATTTTGGATGTGATTTGAGAGTGAAGTAGAGTTGCAGAGGCATAGTCAATTTCAGTCGAATAATGTCTTCTTCCAAGCTTCAGTTAAAGAAACGAAAGATTTGGAGAGGCATGTAAGTGAAATCTATACTTATGCTAATTTTTATAAATTTCAAGATGATTTTTGGATTACTTTTATGGATTGTGAAGTTGATGAGAAGCAAGTAATAGAAGATAGCCATGTGATAAGCATTGTGGATAATAACCAAAATTTATGTGTAAAAAGGCAAGTTGTGTATAATCCCTCTAATCATGTGAGACATTGCTCAGGCAAGATGTTTGAATGTGAAGGTATCCCATGCCATCATATACTGTGTGTTTTGAAGCAAAAGGGTTTGCATGAATTGCGAAGCTATTAAATTTTAAATAGATCGACCAAAATGGCATCAAGTAAGTCAATCTTTGATGTGAGTGATGTTCTTTTAGAAGGATGTTCTCAAATGGTGCATGAGGACAAGTTTATTTCAAATAATTGGTTAGAGTTTTTGAATTTACGCAAGTTGTGGAAAGAGATCCAAAAAAACTCTCTTTTATTGGAAAAAGAACTCAAAATGTTCTTAAGGAATTGAAAGGGTCGGATGGTACTACAAGTGAAAGCAAAATAAGTGAGTTGAAATTATTTAATGAATCAAGTGCTCCTGAGCGAATTAATGTTCTTCCACCGAAATAATATCATACCAAAGAAAGTGGTATGCTTCTTAAAGGATGGAAGGAGAATCAATGGAGCCACAGCAAAAAAGATAAATACTTTGTAAATCTTGTGGGCAAGAGGGCTACGATGACAGTCATAGTCCTTCAAAACTATCATCTTAATGTAAGGTAAAAATCATAGCTTCTTTCTCTATATATACTACATGTTATTTTTTCCCATGGTCTCACTGGATTAGCATTTATTTCAGGTTGGTGAGTTGGGTTAAGGAGGAGTTGTCGAAGTTACAAAATGTTAGTTTTGGATAATAATTTGTAATTGTTTAGTTTGTACGAAAACTATGTTGAGTGAATTACCAAGCTATTATCAAAGTTATAATAAATTAGAGTTGAATAAAGCTTTCTTAATATTGTATTTGTATTTGGAGTATTTTTGTTATGTTATGAATTAAAGTGCTTGAGTTGTAGTGGAACCAAGCTGTTTTTGCTCAGATTGCCAATGTTAAATTGCAGTGGATTGGAGTTGTAAAGTAATTTCTTTTTCTTAACAAAATAGGGAGACGGCTTTGAACACCTACTATCTATCTTGGCTCCTTTTCTTAGCAAAACAGGGAGCTGTTTAGATGGCTTATGGTGTTGTCTCTCTATTGACAATGTCATATTCTTGAAGTGTGTACATTGTTTTTGGCATCTCTTTTTTTCCCAATACTTGTCAGATTATAGTCACCATTGATTGTTTGTAGCCTATGTGGGATTGAACCCACATCCTTTGTGCATTGGCACAAATGCTCTACTGATTGAGCTAATAGACCTTGGGAGCATAAATATTTAAAGTGAATATTGGTACCAATTTATCAAAACAGATGATAACAACTTCATAACCTTTCCATGTCTCAATTGCTAATTTCAATCTAGCAAAGTAATAAAGGTAAATATGCTAATGAGCCTCAGCGCCTTCATATTCCACTTATGGCTTCAGTTTCTATAAGAAGTGGCTAAAAGAAGCTCAAGATTCAACCATAACATATAAGATAGCCATAGCCAAACTGAAGACCCCCAAAACTCTAACAATTTAAATTGCAACAAACTTCAAAATTTCAGGCAGAAAACTCCCAGAATGCAAGCACAATCACAAAAAATTCAATCAACCAAATTCAATTCATTAAGTTTTCTCAATGCAATATACCAATTTCTCGAAATACAAAGAGCAATCAATCAAGAAGGAAATACAAACAATTTCATTACAACATACCTGCAATCTTTTTAATTTTAGATCACTCTAATGCCATAATGGAAATAAATCAACCTGTGAGAGGGGAGCAAAGTTGTAAAAAGCAATTAGCTAAATCATTTGTTGAATTATAGAAGAATTAAACAACTAATTTGGTGGGGGTGATTAAAAAAGACCTTACTTGAATTAAGTAGTGAAGAAAAACTGATGTAATATTCGAATTGAAGTAAATTTTCAAAACCATAACTTTTATTGGGGAAGAATGAAGAACTGGACTTCAATGTTGAATTTCAACCCGATAATCATGTATGGCATTTCAACTATACCTGAGCCACTCCTAGACGCGATTAAGCTAAGCCCTGGCATGATTGGGGTTTCAACTATACCCAAACGCTAATTCACAGTTGGTATGGATGAAATTTAGCAATTTGTAGGTGGATTCCAGTGGGCTTAGAGGGTAAAGTGAGAGATAGTGATGTTAGAATGAATTGCCAAAAACCAGAGGTTGGAAGGAGTCAAATGATACTGATGGTTTCCAGTGAGCACAAACGCGGCTATTGGCAGTGTTCGCCGGCGAGTTAAAAGGGACTCAGAGAGCAGAGATGTGAGAGAGGGAGAGATGGAGGGGCTGAATGGCTGATGTAAACTCTCATTGCTAGGGAGAAGAAGAGACGACAGAGTATCACCGCGAAAGGGGAGGAGATGAGAGCAACAACCGTGAGTTTAGGGGAGAGAAAACATTGGGTGAGAATTAAAGGAGGCATTGTTTACTTTGTGTGTGAGAACCCTTTACAAAATTTTTTAATGTTCTTTTAATCTCAGCCACTAATATTAAATTAGTGGTTAAGATTAAAAGTTCACTCCAAAGTGAGAGTTCACATTTAAAAGAGAGTTCATACATAAACCCTTCCCTCTACAAACACACACACACACACACACACACATGCACACACACACACACACACACACACACACACACACACAGATATATATATACACACACACACACACACACATATATATATATACACACACACACACACACACACACAACACACACACACACATATATATATATATATATATATATATATATATATATATATATATATACATGCATACATACATAAATAAGTACATACATACATACGTACATATACATACATACATACATAGTTACATACGTACATACATACATACATACATACATACATATATGCGCGCGTGTGTGTGTGTGTAGATACATACATGCATACGTACATATATACATAAATACATACATACGTACATGTATCTCTGTGTGTGTGCGTGTGTGTCAGTATGTAAAAGCAAAACCTCTTAAAGCTAGCATATGCCATATGGTAAATTTTTCAAAGATTTGGACCTTTCACTAGCCTAATTCCAAACCTATTATCAAGCCACATCCATTATTATCTTATTAAAATAATAAGTAGTAGAATATTTTTTCTATCATAAATATGGTATTTTTAGAGGTAGTAGATACTTTATGATGATAGTTACGAATAGTATTTGTTATAAATACACAATTATTTAGAAATAATAAAGGATTTTTGATTTCTATTGTGATTGTTATTATTATTATTGATACTACTACTATTACTACTACTATTATTACTACTACTACTATTACTACTGCTGTTCCTGCTGCTACTATTATTGTTACCATCTATGCCGATGCAATCTTACTACAAAGAATTTATTACCTAAATAATAATAATTTAAAAATTATGTAAAATTGTTATACCTAGTTAACTTTAAAAAAAGCAATGAGAAATTGCAAGGACATGAGTGCAATCCCCCATGAATAGTTAGACCTGCTTGCTATGCGTGTTTCCAAATTTATTAAAAAAAAGAATATGGGCTGACTATGTCGGAAAGAGGCTGCTTGGGCCCAAAGGTTAGGTAGCAACCCTGACCCAGGGCTACTTGGCACGAATTTCTGGCCAGCCTCCCCAGCAATCTCTTTGGCTGAGCTAAGAGACTAGACTGCGATACTAGTCCTGGAACTCGGTAAGGTTCATGAGTTAGTACATAATTTAGGCTTCTGGCTCAATCACAGGTATTGCTGGGAACCTCTAAGCTGCTCAACCAATAAAAATAAGATAGTAAATTTAATAATTGTTGCTAATGAGTTTTTAGTAGTTTACAAACAAAATCTACTTCTAAAATAAACCATACATTAGAAGGGACAGTAAAAGGGACCAAAAAGATTTGCTTCAAAAATGTTTTTGAAAAGCTCCCAAACAATCCTAACTATGGGGGCATTCTTGACTCTATAGGCTGAAACCAAGGATCCAAATTTGCAGTTGATGATACAGTGACATAATGGAGTGCATCAAGTCACTGTCCATTATCTCTGATAACATCTACAAATAAATATAAGAAATTAGGGTTAATTAGCATAAAAATCTAGTCATATAGCATATATCGTAAGCAATCAAGTAAGAAAATAAAAAGGACACGTTGTTAGCATCAAACAATAATCCAGGTGGCGAAACTAATTGAAAATTACATCTTTGCTTGAGGCAAGAACTCAAACAAAACTATAAAAAAGTACAGATAAAAGATAGGATTTTTAGTTATGCCCTCAAGATGACTACCTCCTCTTTCTGCAGAGTAACCTTCGACATCAACTTTTTCTAAGCCATTGCTCTTGATTTTTCCTCATGAGTTTTTCAAAGTGTTTCTCGCTAATTTTTTTGGTGTGCTTCTCTCAAGATTTCATAGTGTTTTTCAATGTGTTTTTCCAATGTGTTTCTCTCATCTCAACCCTACAGGGTGGCTCCCTTTTTATGGTTTTTAGGGGGTAAGGATCAACAGATTAGGAAAAGGGCTCCTAATGCGATTCTCAATAGGATTAATCTGAACAAATGTACCTATTCAGATGAATCTCTAATACTCAATCCTATTTTAGAGTTGGAAAAGGGAAGCAGAGAACCATGTCGAGTTCCCTGTCAGAGGATTTGGCTAGGTTCCCGACCGGTTTAGGTTACAAGTGGGCCAGGCTAGACCTCTCCTTCTTGTTTTGGTTTTTTCATTCTTTTCTTTCAGACTTGACTTAAGACATACTCTGCTAGGGCCCAAATAAACAGATTGAGGCATAATTTTCATCATCGAGCATTTATAAAAATGTGATGCCCATTTGAAGTGTCTAAACAAATCTACATAGGATTGTCCAACAAGTCAGGTCAGGTCGAATTCGTGTTCGTGCCAAACTGAAATAGGTTGAGAAATCCTTGACCTGAACCTAACCCTTTTATCTTTTAAATGGATTGACGTTAAATTTGCCCATTAACCTGTTTAATATAAACATGTTAGATTCAGGTTATCTGGTTACTTGTTTATCTGCTTAATATTTTGACTAAAATATAATTACTAGCATTATAAATTAATGTTTGACTTTAATGTAGCATCATAATGCAACCATTGTCTATGATTCACAAGAACCACAATCACAAAACAAATATCAACTTTATTAAACCTCACATTTTCGCAATTTCCCCCAAAAAATTATATAGTAAGTGGGTAAACAGATCAACTTATTTAATCTATTTAATTAAACGGGTTAAATAGGTATTTCTTCGTGTCAAAATTCTCAACTTGAACCTAACGCAATTAATTAAACAGATTAAACCTGTTAACCTATTTAATTAAACGAGTTGAAAATCTTTACCCAAACCCACTTAATTTCGTGTTCGGTTCAGGTTGATAATCATGTCGGGTTAACTTTTGATAGCCCTAAATCTACATAATTAAAATGATCTACTGTACATTATAATTTGGGATTTTGCTCCCTCTCTTTTGGGTGCATGTGATTGCAGAAGTGTTCATATAATTAAAATGATGTCTATATGCATCATATTGTAAACATTATAGTGGCACATTATGTTAAACTCCCTCTACTAATATTACCAGAAGTAACGCTTAAAAATTCTGATCGTAAACATTATATGAACACGTTATATTATATTATTATTACCACTACCAATATTGCTGAAAGTAATGCGTTATTATAATAAATTAATGCATTTACTTTTAACTTATCTTTTCAAATAAATATAAATATACATAATGAATATGCAATACTAGAGATCTTCAATATAACAACACGACAGTTCTAAATCCTATATATACACCTAAGTCCCACCAACAAATTATCACTAGAAGTACGAAAGTGCTTCCAATCTTTGAAGCACAATAACCCAAGCCAGTACCACGCATTAAATCCATTAATATATGACATATGTCAACTAAGTTAATCATAATCTATTTTAACACATAAGAAATTTCAATTAATGATTCTTATAATTTTTGTCACCGCATAATTGTACTTTAAGTTTGAGACCTATTAATTTTTAAAAAAAATTTAAAATTCTCGTACATCACACGAAATATTAGATTATTTATTATTTTGTACATACGTTTACTGTTGATAAAAACTCAAAAATTATCTTCATGCATTGTATAGGGGTGTAAACACAAATTTCAAGCCTAAAATAAATTAGATAAGAAATTGAGAAACAAATTTAATTTTTCTTGATGTTATTTTTTTAGGTCCACTCACTAAATTATATATAATGAAATAATTTAAGATCAGTGTGAACTTTCCTTTAAATGTGAACTCTCACTTTGGAGTGAACTTTTAAGCTTAATCACTTATTTAAGATCAGTGGCTGGGATAGAACATTAAAAAAAATACTGCAAAGGGCTCTTACACACATGGTAAATGACACCTCCTTCAATTCTCACTCAATATTTTCTCTCTCCTAAACTCACGATTGTTGCTCTCATCTCCTCCCCTCTCATAGTGATACTCCACCATCTCTTCTCCTCCTTCTGCCACCTAGCACCTTCGAAAACCACCATCAGCGCCACCTTTAGCAGTGAGTGTTCACATCGCCAGTCGGAAATCATCACCGAACGCAACCTGTCCCTCTCTCCCCTATTGAAAGGGTTGTTAGAAGTTTGTAGGTTCTTCTTCTCACCTATCAAGCTATGGCTGCCTCCCAAGAAGTGTTTCGGCCACCTAGCGAAGGAGTGCCGCCCTCCCCATCGCCGAACACGCCTCCACTGCAAACGATAGGTAAGGCAGTTTGATTTATTGTAGAGTTAAGTTTAGGGTTTTAATTTTTTTGGTCTCAACTGCCATGTTTGGCTTATTTTTCGCTTTGAATTTTGGTCGAAATAAAAATTCAATAGCAAGAGATATGAGGTTATTAAGCTTTTTGAGCAAATTCAATGTTCAAAGTGTAAACTTTTATATACTTGGTAGATGATTAAATGACAAAGTTTTATGTTTCATTTTTCTAAGTTGGTGCTATTCATTAATTCTTAATTTCTTTACTATTGTAGCTGATAATAAGGAATCAACCTATGAAGAATGCAAAAGTCCTACGCACATTATCAAAGAGTGGCTACCTTTTTGCAAGGAGGAGTTGAAACCAAAATAAGGATTAGGGTTTTACAACTTGGAAGAACATGAGAAATTCTATAAATCTTATGCTCATCACCTAGGGTTTAGTGTTCACAAATCATTTTTCAAGAAGAGTAAAGAAGGTGCACAGAAGTATAGGTATTTTGTTTGCTCTAAACAAGGGTTGAAATGAATTCAAACTAATGTGCACTTTAATCGAAAAGTAAGGTTGACGAGAGAGGGTTGTAATGTAATTGTTGGTTTTAACAGGATCAAAGATGGAAAGTATGAACTTTTCAAATTTCATGAAGGGCATACACATGTACTTAGCACCCCCTAGAAAGCTTCATACGCTCAATTCTAATAGTGAATAGTGTGTATCAGACTTTGTTTAAATTGCTTACTTGTGCTAATATCGGTCCTTCTAAGGCTCATCACATCATTAAGGAGCAAATGAGTGGTTTTCAAAATGTTGGATATAGTAAACAAGATGTGAAAATTTTACAAGGAGATTTGAAGGCATTTACTAAGGACTCCAATGCATAAATGTTTATTGAGAATTTTAAGAGAAAAAAGGAGGTTCATCCATCTTTTTATTTTGCATATGAGTTAGAAAGTGATGGTATATTGAAACATGTGTTTAGGGTAGATGGTCTCGCCAGATTGAATTATGCAATATATGGTGATATTGTCTCTTTTGATTTAATGTATAATACTAATAGATACAAAATGATATTTGCCCTATTCACTGGGTTAGACAGTCATAGGTTGTGTGTTACATTTGATGCTGCATTTTTAGAGGATGAAAAAACGAAATCAGTTATGTGGTTGTTTGATAAGCTTTTGGACGCGATGGGGAGTCAAATGCCCGTATGTCTTATTATTGATCAAGATCCTGCAATGAAAGTAGCAATAGAAGTAAAATTTCATTCTACTACTCATAGGTACTGCATTTGGCTTGTCATGAGAAAATTTTCTTAAAAGGTTGGTTGCTCTCTGAATAGTAACACTGACTTAATCACTCGATTCAAATAATGTGCTTATAACTCAGAGACTCTAACTGAATTTTAGCAAGCTTGGCAATCCGTTATCCAAAATTTTGGGTTGGAAAAGAATGAATGATTATCAAAATTGTTTGATGTTCAGAATATGTGGATACCTGTCTATTTTAGGGATTTATTTTTAGAAGAAGTCTTTAGGACAACTTCAAGATTTGAAAATAAGAATCGCTTCTTTAGCAATTTTGTAAATCCACATTTGAGTTTAGTTGAATTTTTGATGCGATTTGAGAGTGCAATGGAGTCGTAGAGGCATGGTGAATTGCAATTGAACAATGAAACGTCTTCTTTCAAGCCTTAGTTAAAGACAACCAAAGATTTCGAGAGGCATGTAAGTGAAATCTATACTCATGCTAATTTTTATAAATTTTAAGATGAGTTTTGGATTGCTTTTATGGAAAAAGCAAGTAATAGAACATAGGCATGTGATAAGCATTGTGGATAATAGGCAAAATTCGTGTGTGAAATAGAAAGGTGTGTATAATCCCTCTAATCATGTGGCACATTGCTCATGTAAGATGTTTGAATGTGAAGGTATCCTATGTCGTCATATACTATGTGTTTTGAAGCGAAAGGGTTTGCATGAATTGCAAAGCTATTATATTTTAAATAGACGGATCAAAATGGCATCAAGTAAGCCGATCTTTGATGTGAATGGTATTCTTTTAGAAGGGTGTTCTCAAATGGTGCACGAGGGCGAGTTGATTTCAAATAATCAGTTGGAGTTTTTGGATTGTATGCGAATTATGGGAATAAATCCAGAAAAACTCACTTTTATTGGGAAAAGAATTCAAAATGTTCTTAAGAATTGAATAAGTTGGATGGTGCTACAAGTGAAAGCAAAATAAGTGAGTTGGAATTATTTATTGGATCAAGTGCTCTTGAGTGAATTGATATTCTTCCACCAAAACATTATGATACTAAAGGAAGTGGTAAGCGTCTTAAAGGAGGGAAGGAGAAATCAAAGGAGCAACAACAAAAAAGACAAATACTTTGTGAAGTTTATGGACAACAAGGCTACGATGATAGTCATAGTCCTTCAAAACTTTCATCTTAATGTAAGGTAAAAATCATAACTTCTTTTTCTATATATACTACATGTTATTTTTGTCCATGGTCTCACTAGAGTTAGCATTTGTTTCAAGTTGGTGAGTTGGGTTAAGCAAAAGTTGTCAAAGTTGTAGAATGTTGGTTTTGGATAATAATTTGTAATTGTTTAGTTTGTAGTAGAACTATGTTCAATGAGTTGCCAAGCTATCGTCAAAGTTATAATAAATTAGAGTTAAATAATGCTTTCTTAATATTGTATTTGTAGTTGGAGTATGTTGTTATGTAATGAATTAGAGTGCTTGAGTTGTAGCGAATCTAAATTGTTTTTGTTCATATTGCCAATGTTAAATTATGGTAGATTAGAGTTGTAAAGTAATTTGTTTTTCTTAGGAAAATGGGGAGTTAGCTTTGAAGACCTACTATCTATCTTGGCTCCTTTTCCTAGCAAAATAGCGAGCTATTCAGATGGCTTATGGTGTCGTTTCTCTATTGACATTGTCATATTCTTGAAGTGTGTACATTGTCTTTGACATCTCCTTTTTTGCCAATACTTGTCAGATTATAGTCACCATTGATTGTTTGCAGCCTACGTGGGATTGAACCCACATCCTTTGTGCATTAGCACAAATGCTCTACGGATTGAGCCAGTAGACTTTGGGAGCATAAACATTTAAAATGAATATTGGTACCAATTTATCATAACAGATGCTAA
The DNA here is from genome assembly GCA_029747015.1 of Carnegiea gigantea. Classification (NCBI taxonomy): domain Eukaryota; kingdom Viridiplantae; phylum Streptophyta; class Magnoliopsida; order Caryophyllales; family Cactaceae; genus Carnegiea; species Carnegiea gigantea. The sequence continues at coordinate 3,117 of JAKOGI010002972.1, read as the reverse complement.
CAACTTCATAACCTTTCCATGTCTCAATTGCTGATTTCAGTCTAGCAAAGTAATAAAGGCAAATATGCTAATGAGCCTCAGCGTCTTCATATTCCACTTATGGCTTCAGTTTCTATAAGAAGTGGCTAAAAGAAGCTCAAGATTCAACCATAACGCATAAGATAGCCACAGCTAAACTAAAGACTCCCAAAACTCTAACAATTTAAATTGCAACAAACTTCAAAATTTCAGGCAGAAAACTCCCAGAATGCAAGCACAATCACAAAAAAATTCAATCAACCAAATTCAATTCATTAAGTTTTCTCAATGCAATATACCAATTTCTCGAAATACAAAGAGCAATCAATCAAGAAGGAAATACAAACAATTTTATTACAACATACCTGCAATCTTTTTAATTTTAGATCACTCTAATCCCATAATAGAAATAAATCAACCTGTGAGAGGGGAGCAAAGTTGTCAAAAGCAATTAGCTAAATCATTTGTTGAATTATAGAAGAATTAAACAACTAATTTGGTGGGGGTGATTAAAAAAGAACCTTACTTGAATTAAGTAGTGCAGAAAAACTGATGTAATATTCGAATTGAAGTAAATTTTCAAAACCGTAACTTTTATTTAGGGAAGAATAAAGAACCAGACTTCAATGTTGGGTTTCAGCCCGATAATCATGTATGGCATTTCAACTATACCTGAGCTACTCCTAGACGCAATTAAGCTAAGCCTTGGCATATTGGGGTTTCAACTATACCCAAACGCTAATTCACAGTTGGTATGGATAAAATTTGGTAATTTGTAGGTGGATTCTAGTGGGCTTAGAGGGTAAAGTGAGAGATAGTGATGTTAGAATGAACTACCAAAAACCAAAGGTTGGAAGGAGTCAAATGATACTAATGGTTTCCAGTGAGCACAAACACGGCTATTGGCAGTGTTCGCCGGTGAGTTAAAAGGGACTCAGAGAGCAGAGATGTGAGAGAGGGAGAGATGGAGGGGTTGAATGGCTGATGTAAACTCTCATTACTAGGGAGAAGAAGAGATGGCAGAGTATCACCGCAAAAGGGGAGGAGATGAGAGTAACAACCGTGAGTTTAGGGGAGAGAAAACATTGAGTGAGAATTAAGGGAGGCATCGTATACTCTGTGTGTGAGAGCCCTTTACAACATTTTTTTAATGTTCTTTTAATCTCAGCCACTAATATTAAATTAGTGGTTAAGATTAAAAGTTCACTCCAAAGTGAGAGTTCATATTTAAAAGAGAGTTCATACCTAAACCCTTCCCTCTACACACACACAGATGCATACACACACACACACACACACACACACACACACACACACACACATATATATATATATATATATATAAATATATATATATTATATATATATATATATATATATATATATATAGACACACACACACACACACATACATGCATACATATACATATACATACATACATACATACATACATACGTACGTACATATATATGTATGTGTGTGTGTGTGTGTGTGCGTGTGTGTGTGTGTGTAGATACATATATGCATACATACATACGTACATACATACGTATTTATATGTCTCTCTGTGTGTGTTTGTGTGTGTCAGTATGTAAAAGCAAAACCTCTTAAAGCTAGCATATGCCATATGGTAAATTTTTAGAAGGTTTGGACTTTTCACTGGCCTGATTCCAAACCTAATATCAAGCCACATCCATTATTATTTTTATTAAAATAATAAGTAATATCAAGCCTAATTGCTCATTTAAATCTAACGAAGTAATAAAGGCAAAGATGCTAACGAGCCTTAGCTCCTTCATATTCTACTTATAGCTTCTATTGTACAAGAAGTGGCTGAAAGAAGCTAAAGATTCAACCATAAGATATAAGATAGCCACAACCAAACTAAAGACTCCCAAAACTCTAACAATTTCAACTGCAACAAATTTCAAAATTTCAGGCAGAACACTCCCAGAATACAAGCACAATCACAACAAATTCAATCAATCAAATTCAATTCATCAAGTTTTCTTAAAGTAATATACTAATTTCTCGAGATACAAATAGGAATCAATTAGGAAGGAAATACAAACAATTTCATTACAACATACCTACAATCTTTTTAATTTTACATCACTCCAATCCCATAACCGAAATAAATCAACTAGTGGGAGAAGAGCTAAAGTATAAAAAGTAATTGGCTAAACCACATGTTGTTAGAAGAATTAATCAACTGATTAGGGGGGGGAACAAATCCTTACTTGAAGTAAGCGATGAGGAAAAAACTGATGTAATATTCGAATTGATGTAAATTTCCAAAACCTTAACTTTTATTTGGAGAAGACTAAAGAAGAACCTAACTTCAATGTTGGATTTCAGCCCAACAATCATGTATGGAAATTCAACCATATCTGAGCCACTCCAAGACAAGATTCAGCTAAGCCTTGGCTTGATTGGAGTTTTAACCATAGCCAAACGCTAATTCATAGTTCCTGTGAGTGAAATCTGGCAGTTTGCGGGTGGATTCTAGGGGGCTAAGAGGGTAAATTGAGAGATAGTGACGTCAGAATGAACTACCAAAAACTAGTGGTTGGAAGGAGTCAAACAATGCTGATGTTTTCCAGCGAGCTCTGCTACGAGCAGTGTTCGCTAGTAAGCTAAGAGGGACCCAGAGAGGAGAGATGTGAGAGAGGGAGAGAAGAAGGGGCTAAATGGCTGATGTGAACTCTTATGGCTGGGAGGAGGAGATGGAAGAGTATCACTGCGAGAGTGGAAGAGATGAGAGCAACAACAGTGAGTTTAAGGGAGAGAATTGAGGAAGGGATCGTTTACTCTGCGTGTAAGAGCCCTTCGCAGCATTTTTCTCATGTTCTTTTAATATTAGCCATTAATAATAAATTAGTGTTTAAGATCAAAAGAACACTCCAAAGTGAGAGTTCACATTCAAAGGAGAGTTCACACTAAAACCATTCCCTCTACACACCAAAACACCCACACCCACACGCACACGCACACACACAAAAATATATAAATATATAAACAAATATATATATATATATATATATATACACACATACACACACACACACAAACACAGACATATATATATATATATATAT